>JANQBM010000009.1:16797914-16824397 GCA_025594535.1 Erythroxylum domingense | reverse complement strand
TTATTATTATTATTATTATTATTATTATTATTATTATTATTATTCAATCTTAATTTGAAATTGTTATTATTATTATTATTTGTTAATTTTTTAATCAATACAAATTATTCGTAATAAAATTATCAATGAATTACATATTTCTAATCATATTAAGAAACAGGGGCATTTTCGTTATTTGCACAATTTTTTCGCTCTGTCCACTGCAACCAAACACATTCTGTCCTCAAGACGGAGACAGTTTTTTCTGTTCTGTCCACCACAATCAAACATCTCACTTTCTCCAGTTTTTGTTCCGTTCTGTCTCCAAATTTCTGTTCTGTTCCGTCTCCAGATACCGAAGACAGCAACCATACGCAACGTAAGTGACTTGTGGAACCATAAGAAGAAGGCATGTGGCAAGTGACAAGTGATAAGTGTCACAACACTTGCCACATACCTTAACCCGCGACATATGCATTGAAAGACCATCTTTCATTCTACTTTTCATTACATGCTCTCATCTTCTTCTTTATTCTCTCAAATTTACGACACTCTCACCCTCACGCCCACGACCTTGAGTTGTTAAAATCCTAAACTAGCCACTCCAATATTCTGTTGTCTTCTTCTTTTTGATGAAACCCATTTCTATTTCCATCTTGTTCTTAAATATGGTGATGATCGTATAAGCTTCGAGGGGCTAGGTTATTTGATGATTTGAAGAAGCTTTGGAGTTAAATAAGTAAGTATGATAATGTTCTTCATGGCTTGTTTAAATAGAAGCATTTATGATGATTGTTTGAGATAGATTGATGGTGTTAATGGTGTATGATGTGTGCTGGAATGTTGGTGAAGAAATGTATACATTCATGTTCTGTTTTTGTGTAAATGATCAATAATAGTTTATGAATTGTTTGAGATGGAATTGAAGTGAAAATGATGAGGAAATAAAGTCTATATGATGATCTATGAATAATATGTGTTGGATATAGTAAATAAGGGTTAAAATTTGGAAAAATTTTTTGAAGGAGATGAGTGATGAAATTTTCGAACAACATAACCCACGATCGTGGGAAAGGCATTCGACATGGATTCTTCTCTTTTGCATGATGTTTGAACTAACTAATGACAAGCTACTTTACTATGGTGCATTTGGAATTGATTGAGGTTTGAAGTGAACCTAGTTTGATGTTGGAATAAGTGATTAAATGTTTGATGTGTTTAGGTTGTAATTGATGTATAACATAAGGAATGGATTGTTGATATCAATGATTAAATCTGGAAATTTATGATTATTATGTGAATGAAAGTGTTCTTATGAATGTAAATGTGATTCAAAGAATATGAGTAAGGTGAATTAGGTATGAATGAATGAGAATTTGGATATTGTGTGATTATATAATGCTATACAAGGATTAGTGAATGTATGATTGATGAACTTATAATAATCAAGTTTCTTTGAGGTGTAAACCTAAGTGCAAACTAGACAAATACAGTTATAATGTTTGAATGATCATGACTCGTGATTAAGGATATACACCCGGGAATAGTCAATTGAGCATGCATTGTACATGTCACATATATATATGCATGATTGAATACTAATCTGAATGATCACTTAGTAATGTGTATAAATGTGTGTATTGCATGATTAAAGACACACAAGTCAAATACTAGTATCCAGACATTGCAAGTTCGTCAAGGCAATAGCTAATATGGAGAGTACTGTGAGTTAACTTAGATGTTTCTCACTAGGATTAATTTGTATCTGCTTAAATTTCAGCTATTGAAATGTTATATGTGATTGTGATAATTCTGGACATTTATGGTTCGAGGGGTTTGATAATTAAGATTGTATTGGAAGTGTTTCATAATTGAATGTGAATCTGCAAGAAATAATGTACTTAACGAAACATTGAACTTCGAACTTAGATCCGATGAATATGTGAAAATGACTATGTGAAATGAATGAAAGTTGTTGATTGCATATAATTTGAATTGATGCACTTCATCATATTAATATGCATGATCAAATAAACTTGTGACCGGACTGATTAGTGACAAAGAGCTTAAAACTTAGAAATGTGAATAAAGAACCACAAGTTTAGTTTATGAATGAGTCTGGTATCCACAATAGGTACGAGACAGTTATTAATGAGCTCGATATTCACAACAGATACGAGACAGTAAAAAGACGCTTGGTCACAACAAAGTAACAATGAAAGTGGAATCACATGTGCATTTGCATATACAATTGATATATGTCATACGAATGATTGAAATTAATTGTTTGGACTATTCTGAAATAGAAATGCGAAATAGTGTATACAAACTGTATTTGTTAAAGCATGAGGAAATGTGAAATAAAATTCAATATTTGCTTATGTGATCTGTCTGTGAATTGAATTGTGAATTATCCTTGTATTGATATGAGTGAGCACATCAAGGATGGTTCACTCACTGAGTTTGCAAAATTCATCAAAATTGCATTGTTGATTTTTAGGTTCAGAGGGGATCTAGTTAGACTAATTAGAGTGTAGCTACTACAATTAGATATGAGTTAGTAGTCGAGATTAGTTATACCTGCACATGTCTTCAATTATATTGTATCAAGAATTGTATTTCTCAATTGTTATACAATGTATGTGTGAATTTTAAAGTGAAATGAAATTTATTTGTAAATGAAATGGGCCAAAATAATTATATGTGTTTGATGCTTGAAAAAATTGTAATGTTTTGATTCGATCATCTTAACGTTCCATCCTCATAGAGTATGCTCTCGAATATTCATCAATACGTTCGAGCATATGCTCTATGAGAGTGGTATGTTACATTTTGGTATCAGAGCCCAAGCGTAGTACCTTACATGGGCATTCTTCATAATTTATGTCAAGGTACATGCATCTTAAACATGTCATAGCATACAGTGGTAACTGATATCTAGTCTTAGTTGCATTTAAATAAGTCATACGCAAGAACATTCGTTAAGAGTCTGAGCTGTTAGACACAATGAGAAGAATGATGATCTATCAGAGTGTAAAAAAATGAAAATGTGATGATATCTTGAAATAAGAGATGCTATAGGGTTCAGTATGTTAGAAAAAGACTCAGTGTATTTGTATTTATGGATGTATCAGCAAATATAATATCAGTGTTAAGTTTTGGTTGTATACTTTTAAATTGATATAGATGTGAAAACATTTTCGTAGATTGACTGAGAAAGAAATAGAGATATAGGAAGAAATGACAGGATTGAAAGTGTACAAGCAAAGTTGGAAGAAAACAAAATTTACTTTGACCTTGAGAGGTTGAACTTGGAACTAAAATGGTTGTTTAATTATCGTGTTAAGAGTTTATGATTTAGTATAAGATTATATCATTAGATCCAATATTAGAATTTCATGATGGTTATGTAACCTATATAGCTGAATTAATGGAGAACATACATATGTAAGATGAAATAAATGATAGTGATATATGTAGTAGTCCTCAAGATTAAGTTGATCAGTTATTGTCAGTGTATATCCGATAATGTGGTTACCTTGGTAAATGATGTTACTGAGCAACTATATATTATATGCTTGGATATGGTAAGGGGAGTGATCTATGTCATATTGAATGCTCTTAAGTCATAGTCCCCATAATTAAAATTCTGAGATGACTCAGACTAGCGCAGTGGAAGCGTGGATTTATGTGGATGTATTAAAATGGTAACCATAAAGGAGAAATAACTTTTGTATAGTTATAGAGTACTCAAATGTTATCTAAAATCAATTGAGATCAAGGTATCGTCAGCTTAAGGTATTAATTGGTGACTTTTCAAAAATAAATCTTTGGATAGGATGTAATGATCTTGATGGTACATACCAAAGCATAAAAATAAATGAACATACCTCGTGTTTCATTGAGTTTTAATATATATAACATTCTGATTAGGTAAAATATGATAGTAATCGATCTTATTGAAGTATTATGAATAGCTGAAAAGCAATGATGAACATAGTTGACTGATAAGGATTATGTAAAAAGTATACATGATTAAGGACAGAAATCTTCTTTTGATGAAGACTTTCACCGAATTGTATCAAGTAGACCAAATGTTCTACTTTTAGGAATGAATGAATATTGAACGAATCAAAAGTGAATATTAGAGCTGGATAGATATGAGACTCAGGTACAAGAAACTGAACATACTATAGAGAGTGCATATGTTTTGTTTGTTGTAAAGTATCCAAACTACGTTATTGGGTTCTTGAATTTGAGATAACATTATTGCTATTGCGAGAAGAACTTAGGTCCACACTATATTCTATGTTAATATGTTCAGGAGGTACAAGTTAGATTTGATGTATATGTTACCAGCTCAAAAAATTAAGATTGCAAATGATGTGAATTATATGGAGAAACTAGTAAAAATGGTCAGACATCAGGTTAAGCTGTTAAAGAATATGAGGAAATCAAACTATTAGAGAAAATCATTTAAGAGAAAAAGTCAATTGGGAGATTGAGAACAACATGAGACAACATTACCCCATCTGCGGAATCAATTAGTTAAAAATTTCGAGGATGAAATGTCTTAAAAAGGGGAAGAATTGTAGTATCCTGTCTCTCAACTTGTTGAAAGCTTTAAAATGTTAGACTATTGAGTCACATAAGTGGCATCATATAGAACGAAATTGGTACATTTATGGCATGATTTTATAATTGTGTTCAAATGCATAATATTAGCATATACACATTAATTATGAGTTAGACAAATTGCACTTAATTGATATATTCCAGGGTAAGAAACTAAGATGAATGTAATAAATGACTGAGTGTAATGAATGTGATATGAATGTGTATTTCCAATGTCTTGTACTTTGTTTACCAATGACAAGAATTGATGGATTATAATTAGTAAATTAGAATTTATTATTACGATTGGAAGATTTGTGAATTAATGCGTAAAATTGGATTAGAAAAAAATGCCAAGTGGTAAGACAAATTAACATATGGCAGTAAAAATAAGTGACACTTGGTAGTAGAAATAAGTGACACATGGCAATAGGATTTAGGGACAAATGGTTTAGATAATTGGGTGACAAATGACATGGACATTGGGAGAAAAATGGACTAGTTACTAAGTGACTTGTGGAACCATAAGAAGAAGGCATATGGCAAGTGACAAGTGTCACAACACTTGCCACACACCTTAACTTATGACCTATGCATTGAAAGACCATCTTTCATTCTACTTTTCACTACATGCTCTCATCTTCTTCTTTATTCTCTCAAATTTATGAAACTCTCACCCTCACACCCATGACCTTGAGTTGTTAAAATCCTACACTAGCCACTCCAATATTCTGTTATCTTCTTCTTCTTAATGAAACCCCTTTCTATTTCTTTCTTGTTCTTGAATACGGTGATGATCTTATAAACTTAGAGGGGCTAGGTTACTTGATGATTTGAAGAAGCTTTGGAATTAACCAAGTAAGTATGATAATGTTCTTCATGGTTTGTTTAAATAGAAGCATTTATGATGATTGTTTGAGATAGATTGATGGTGTTAATGGTGTATAATGTGTGCTGGAACGTTGGTGAAGAAATGTATACATTCATGTTCTGTTTTTGTGTAAATGATCAATAATAGTTTATGAATTGTTTTATGGATGATTTTGAGATGGAATTGAAGTGAAAATGATGAGGATATGAAGTTTAATTGATGATCTATGAATAATATGTGTTCGATATAGTAAGAAAGGGTTAAAATCTGGAAAAAAAATTGAAGGAGATGAGTAATGAAATTTTTAGACAACATAACCCACAATTGTGGGAATGCCTCCACGATCGTGGGAAAGGCATTAGACATGGATTCTTCTCTTTTGTGTGATGTTTGAATCAACTAATGATAAGCTACTTTACTATGATGCATTTGGACTTGAATGAGGTTTAAAATGAACCTAGTTTGATGTTGGAATAGGTGATTAAATGTTTGATATGTTTAGGTTGTAATTGATGTATAATAACATATGAATGGATTGTTGATATCAATGACTAAAATTTAGAAATTTATGAGTATTATAGGAATGAAAGTGTTCTTATGAATGTAAATGTGATTTAAAGAATATGAGTAAGGTGAATTAGGTATGAATGAATGAGAATTTGGATATTATGTGATTATATAATGCTATACAAGGATTAGTGAATGTATGATTGATGAACTTAGAATAATCAAATTTCTTTAAGGTGTAAAGCTAAGTGTAAACTAGACATATATAGTTATAATGTTTAAATGATCATGACTCGTGATTAAGGATACACACCCAGGAATTGTCAATTAAGCATGCAATGTACATGTCACATATATATGTGCATGATTGAATACTAATCTGAATGATCAACTTAGTAATGTGTATAAATGTGTGTATTGCATGATTAAAGATGCACAAGTCGAACACTAGCATCTAGACATTGCCAGTTCGTCGAGACAATAACTAATTTGGAGAGTACTGTGAGTTAACCTAGAAGTTTCTCACTAGGATTGATTTGTATTTGCTTAAATTTCAGCTATTGAAATGTTATATGTGATTATGATAATTTCGGACATTTATGGTCCGAGGAGTTTGATAATTGAGATTGTATTGGAAGTGTTTCATAATTGAATGTGAATATGAAAGAAATATGTGTACTTAACAAAACGTTGAATGTTAGACTTAGATCCGATGAATATGTGAAAATGACTATATGTAATGAATGAAAGTTGTTGATTGCATATAATGTGAATTGATGCATTTCATCATATTGATATGCATGATCAGATAAAAAAGTTAGTGACCGGAGTGATTAGTGGAAAAGAGCTTAAAGCTCAGAAGCACATAAAGAGCCACTGGCTCAGTATATGAATGAGTCTGGTATCCACAATAAGTACGAGACAGTTATTAATGAGCCTGATATCTACAACGGATATAGGACAGTAAAAAGCCTGTATTTGTTGAAGCATAAGGAAATGTGAAACAATATTCAATATTTGCTGATATAATCTATCTGTGAATTGAATTGTGAATTGTTTTTGTGTTTGATATGAGTGAGCACATCGAGGATGGTTCATGCACTGAGTTCGTAAAACTCATCAAAATTGCATTGTTCATTTTTAGATTCAGAGGAGATCTAGTTAGACTAATTGGAGTGTAGTTACTGCAATTAGAGATGAGTTAGTGGTCGAGATCAATTGTACCTGCACATGTCTTCTGTTATATTGTATCAAGAATTGTATTTCTCAATTGTTGTACAATGTATGTGTGATTTATAAAGTGCAATGACATTTATGACTGGATATGTTTGTAATGAAATGGGCCAAAATAATTAATGGTTTGTTGAAGATGTGTTTGATGCTTGGAAATTTTGTAATGTTTTGATTCGATCGTCTTATAATGTGCTATCCTCGTAGAGTATATTATCGAATATTTGTCGATACGTTTGAGCATATGCTTTATGAGAATAGTGTGTTACAATTCTCTTTTTCTTAATTGGTAGTTCTTTAGGTTAATTTTTGAGTGCGCGTTACAATTTCTAAATTGTTAATATTTTCGTAATTGATTTGCTTAATTGAATTGCGTTCTTGTTTTGGTTTCATTACATTTGCATTTCTACGATTTATTTTGGTCTTAGAGTTTAGGATTAGATTATCCCTCCTCGTGGGATCGACACCTTAGGTACTACTAAACGACCCGTGTGCTTGTGGATTATCGAGGTTAATCAATTAAAACTTACACACATCAAAAAATCAAGATCATGAGACATTATTCAACTCAAAATTTCAATACATTTTGTCATCTATATGACTTTGACATATCTCTAAAATTTGAACATCAAATCCTGAACAAGGATTATAACAAGATTGCATAATGGGCATACAATTTTCTTAACTTTTGAGAACTCTTCTTAAACATAACCTATGTCCAAGAAATTAGGTTCACTAACTTAGTATCAACTATACTAATAAATAAATAAATAAATGCTAATCAGAAAAAAAAATAAAAGTAAGAAAAACAAGTAATTAATTATATGTCGTGACTACTAAATGAGATTAGGACTTTAATCATATATTTAGTTACTCCCACTATTTTATTCAAAATAATAGCCCTCACTACTATTGGAAAAGATTATGCTAATCTTTCTAGTGGGCTAGGATCCTATTCAAATTTAATTGATCTTGAGTTTGCTTAGCAAACCAACTAAACTTAAATTAGGTAGATAACAACTTTATCAATCACATCTCATGTGACTTCTAGATCTGTTAGGTGACAACGCTTGCCAAAACATATCATATATTTTATTCCTAAACTTGCCTTTAAATTCATGTGATCATGAGTTTGCTCATCCAAATCACACAAATTTAGTTAAGTAAGACTAAACTTGTTTGGGTTAAAGCGACTTTGAGTTTGCTCAACAAGCCTAAAATAAATAGAACTTTGGTTTATTCTTATAACAATGAAAGGCAATAGTTAAGTTTTTAATGTGTACCTAATATTTTAATGAGGGATTTAATTTTATTCGTCTCATCAATCACAAAATTGCTTGTAAAATATCACATATATAAAACATATAATTTAACATGCATTCAATATTTATATCAAACATATAAATAAAGTTTGCAACTTATATACTCATAATCAAACTATATGCATAAAATATGAAATATAAAATAATATTTCCAACTTTTTGAAAATTTACATTATATTAAACTCATTGATTCCTAAATAAATTAAATTACTATTCCAAATAGAAAATTATTTTTATTTGAAAACAAAATTTCAAATCCAATTGGAAACTATTTCCAATTATTTTGACTCCTTTAACAAAATTTAATTGAAAACATTTTCAATAAATTATGCTAGTTACTGATTATAATTTAGAAAAACTTAATTTTCAAAATTACATAAATAGAAATTATAATCCAAATAGAAAACTTCTTCTAGTCTAATTAGAAATTACTATTTCTAATCTTATTAGAAATTGCTTTTCCTTAATTAGAAAACTATTTTCTAATATTAAAGGAACTACTTTCAAAATTAAATAAAACACTTTTAAATTTAATTAAGAAAGTCATTATATTATTTATTTAGAGATTGATTTCTTAATTAATTAGAAAATATTTCTTTAATAGATTAGAAAACTATTTTTCAAAAATATTAAAGAAATCTCATTTCTCTTAATTAATACATAAAACCCTTTTCAAATTTTAATGAAGAAAATTACTTTTTCTAATAAATCAAGAAACTTATTATTCATAAATAAAGAAACAATTTCTAAATTAAATTGAATAATAATTCTCTAAAAAAATAAAATAATAAATTTAATTTATCTCAATCAAATTGAAATAAATGTATTTAATTAAGAAATAACTTTCTTAATTACTTAAGAAAACAATTTTCTTAATTTTAAAGAGTCAAATTAATTAATTTCAATCTAATTGAAAATAATTAATTATAATTTAGAAATTCTAAAATTAATTAGGAATCAATGTAATTATTAATCTTGATCATATTAAAAATAATTACTTTAATCTTGAAATTAAGATCTCATCTTAATTAATATAATCTCATTATATTTATAATTTCTAAATAATCTAATTATGAAAGGAATAATTTAAAACATTGACTTGATTCTAATTATTGATTTCATAAATAATTTAATTTAATAATTCAACTCTTGAAAAATTAAACTAAATTTCAAAATATTCCTTATAAAAATTACTCTTTGAAACAATTTTCAAAAAATTGGAAAAACGCTTTTTCAATTTTATTAGAAATATAAACTAATTTAATCTCCACTAATTTAATTTAAATTAAATTAAGGTTTTTTTAAAAAACATTACAAACAAATGAATAAAGGATGAGAGGTTTCTGACGCGTCTAGAGAGCTCCTGTGCTGGTGCGTGCAGCACACACACCAACAGGTCGTTGACTGGCGTATTTAGTGCACACGCCACAGTTAACAGGTCGTTGGCTGGCGCCTGCAGTGTATGCGTCAACCATGTTCTTTTACATATGCTTTCAGAGAACGTAGGCACGTCTCGCGGACGTTCTCTATAAATGTCTCCACATTTCTCCAACGCTCCTGCAAACTATCGCGACTCTCCATCTCCTCGTCACTTCAACTGTCGAGTTTTTAACCGTCGACTGTCCACCCTCCACGTAGCTATATCCTTGCCACCGAGTTGCCCACGCTGCCATTGTCCATGTCGCAACTATTTTCTTCTTTTTCTCTGCTTGCGTTGGCCTTTGATGGGCGATTAACGCCCATCATCTTACCAATGGAGACACCTAGCGTTTCGCAACTGGTGAGAAACTCCACCAGTGACACTCAAGCCACTAGTGAGTTTAATCTCAAACCTAGTAAACGCATGGCAGAGAGACAACAAGTTTTCCAGATCCAGAAAATAAACAACAACACAATGGCAATACGCACATGCATATAGAAAACAATTTTCATAACCATCGCATACCCATATTTCCAAAAGTGAAAATGCAAGACTTTCAAGAGGCGAAAATGAACAGTCGTGAAAAATTTTCAATTTAGGTAAATAAAATAGAAACAATTCTTGCATTGTATGAACATATGCTTAGGTATAAAAGCATAGGGAAAACTAATTCCAGAAATAATCAGACAAAATTGCATAGATAAATAGATGCAAATAAATTAGTTTTTGACTCCATATGTGGGCATTCTAGAAATAGAACACACATAAGCAAAATTCCATACACAAGTGCAAATAAATCCAGATGGTTTGTGGATACAATTTCCAGAAATAAATAGAGGCAAAAACACAAATGCTTTTCAAAATATGCGTAAGCAAGTTTCCAAAACACTTAAATCTTATTCTTGTCAATTAATTAAAAATTCAGAATAGATAAGAACAATTGCAATATAATAGCAAAAATAGATTCAAAATCTTAAAACCTTAATCTTTATCAAAATCAATAACAATCAAGCCTCAAATTCAAGTTAAACAATTAAAGGAGGCTCTGATGCCACTGTTAAAATCCAACAATGATCGCATCATAGGCGCAACGGAAAACAACAATTTTTACGAATTCTAAGCAAATCCTGATAATTGATTAACTTAAATAAATCACAAATATGAATCATAAGAAATCGTACCTTATTCGTGTTCCTATGGAGATCCTTTGAAACTTTTCCTGATTTGTCAACCATGAGCTGTTCACTTGTCCAACCTCTGATGGTATCCACAAAACAACTTCTCAACACTTTGAGAGGAAGAATGTAAGAGTGCTAGCTCATTTTTCTTTTCTTCCTATTAATAGAAAAATCATTAGGGTGGTTTTGTACTTTATTAAAATTAAATTCCTTAATTATAATTAAAGTCATACTCTAATTATAACTAACTTAATTTTAATAAAATCAAATATATTATATTTGATCTCTAAAGTTTCTCAAACTTTATAATTAAGTCCAATTTAATTAAATTGATTTTTCTTTCACAAATTGCTCTTTAATGTGTGACCCATTAGATTCCTAATATTTTGGCAATGATTATAAATTCTAATTCTAATTTATAATTAGAATTAGATAAATAAAAACTCCTTTTAACTTAGCTTTAATTCTCTAAGTAAACAATTTATAATCATAGATCAAGATTGATGTCTAACAACTTGTCATGACTAACTAAATATCAGGAAAGTCAAAGTGGTTTTACTTAACCTATTCATGTATGGTTATAATGTATAATTTTATCATTTTGTCATCCAATATTCCAATTGGACAGAGTATAAATATAATGTCTACTCTTTGAGTCCAATCATGTTCATTCTTGCTAATTAGTAATTGATTTATAATTGAAATTTAAAAATACCTTTTGAAATGTCAATTCACTCTGACCAGAGAATTCCATTAATCACTACTAATCAAGAATAGTGGAACATTCTCTCTAATTACTTTAGATTGACGAATCCTTTATTAACTTACTTAACTATTTCCATATGGTTCATAATGCATCCAATTACTACCGACTGAATTATCCTTAGACGGTTCAAAAATAGCATCAAAATACAGTAATTCCCACACAAGATGCCTTGGTAATATCAAGTATGAGATTTAATTATACAACCATCATTATGAGATAATCCATAGACACATAAGTAATATTCCATTCGAAATTTTCATAATCGGTTCAGTTCAGTGACTTATTCTTTAATAATCACCCACACATTAGTTTAAGTATCTCCATACTTTAATTTATGAGATCAATTACTTTCTGCCTAAGAAAGAAATATAATATGCTCTAGTTTTACCGTTTCAACAATATCCCATCTTGATAAAACTACAACTAGGAACATTTAAGAATAATACGTAAATGTAAATTGAATCTCACAATTATGATCTCTTCATAATTTCAGTTACATATTAGTTATTCCAGGGATTTTGTCTTTAATATTAAAACATCAAATGTAATTAATACATAAAGATAAAGAATGCCTTCATTAATAATTTTTTCACTAAACTACAATCAAAGTGATTAGTTGTAGGGCATAAACCAACATGTGTTTCATCAACTCATGCAAAAAAATGGGAAGACTTTAGGAATGTGGTGGGAACGATGAAAATCACACAGTTCCCATCACATTCAATAAAATAGATTTTTTGGTGTTTAAAGGAGTGAGAATGAGGAATTGAACTTTCAAATACGAGCAATTTTTTGCATTAGATCATACTTCCAAGGAACTAAAGGTCCGCATAGCATTTATGCACCTGGAAGGACATGCATAAGAGTGGTATCAACTTCTTGTGCAAAATATAAATAGTGGAGAAGTTCTCAAATGGGAAGAGTTTATGACTATCTGTTGATAAAGGTTTGATGATGATATCTTTGAAGATCCTAATGAAGACGTAAAGGAATTGAGGCAGGAGAGGTTAGTCTTGACATACTGTGCCTAGTTTGATAAATATTCGAACAAGTTATTGTTACCAGTACAACACCTGATAGGTTTCTTTTTTGAGGGTCTTAAAATAAAGTTGGAGCTCATCGTTAAATGATGGATCCCAAGATGCTTCAACAAGCTTATATATTAGCTAGAAAATATGAAGCGATTATGGCTACAAGTGCACCATTATACTTTGGAAAAGGGAGGAGTTAAGTCATCCTTTCAAGCAGTAGGAGGAACCTTAACAGAAAACAAAGTGGTGAGTCAGGTAATAAACTCAACTAAGTTAACTTGGAGGCGAGAATGCTTGCTACTCCTAGTAACCAAGGAAGCATTAATAAGACCCTTTAAAATAAAAACCAAAGAGTGCAAAAGGTGGTGAGTAACAGGGATTTTGAAGAGAAAAGAGCGAGAGGATTATTCTGTTAGTGCAATGAGCAATACACATCGGGGCCTAAGTGTAAGAACAGATAGTTCCAATTATACATGGTAGGAGATGAAGAAATAAGAGAAGCATATTATGTGGAGGTAGAGGATGATGAGGAATCATCAAACTCCAATATGTCCATACAAGTTATAATATGATTGAGGGACTAAAGATAGTATAAACAAATGAGACTCGTAGGGATTCACCAAAAGAAATCCTGTATATTTTGATAAATAGTGGGAGCACCCACAACTTCCTAGACGAAGCAGTGATCCAAAAGGGAAATGTAAAAGTGACAGAGGTGTCACCGTTTCAATTCATTGTGGAAGGGGGATTTAGATTGAGCTAAAATAAGATGTCTCATGAATTCACCTAAAAATACAAGGACTCCAGTTCACAACAGACACATTGTAACATCCCATTATCCTATGATCAGGGTTAAGACCTAGGATTCTTTTCATAAGAGTTTATTGAGAATTTATAAGTACATTTTATGCATCATATGACATACTCATACACGTGAATAATGTTGACACTTATTAAAATAATTGTACATGCATCATTGACATTTTTTAGGTATAATGGATTTATAAAAGTGATTTTTGGTATGAATTGTGGTTTTTATATATTAAAAATTGAATTGGTGTGTATAATTATTGATTTAGAATTTTTGGAGAATTTTAGAAAATTTTCTAAATTTTTGGGTATTTTTAGACTAGAAAAAATGTCAAGTGGCAGGATAATTGATAAATGGTAGTAAACATAAGAGTCAAATGGCAATGAAAAATTTTGATAAATGACATTTCGATTTAATGACAAATATCATTAAAATTTGGGAGACAATTGAATTAGAAATTAGAGTTAAATGGACTAGTTATTAAAAAGGGTCCAAATGGGACCATAGGAAAGTGACAAGTGTCACTACCACTCCCTACATCCTATACGATTTTTATTATTGAAAGACAACTCCAAAATACACTTTACTCACCTTAACGCTTTCATTCAATATCAACTAAATTCAATGACCAAATTGATTGCATTTAACTCTTAAACCTCTACTCATTTAATTCAACATTGCTACCTCATTCAAAATGCATTAAACAATCTTATCACACATTTGACCAGCTTTTTCTAGATTTTCTCAAGCAAATTTTGGGTCATATTTTTATGGCCATTTTAACCTAGAAACGGATGTTTTGAGACAATAATATCTCCTAATCAAATATTCCTCTATGTCTTAAGTTTCAAACGAAACAAAAATCATTCAATTTGGTTTATGATTCCATGAGTTATGCTCAAAACACCACAGACTATGTAGGTTCGAAATTTTGGCTAGTGCATGATTGAAGAATGAGTGCACTCTAACTTGTAAAACTCATATCTCTCAATTCAGAAATCTAAAAATTACAAACTTTATACCAATAGAAAGCTAAGAGAATAAGCTACAACTTTTATGAAGAAAACTTTGTCTGATTCAGCCTACATCAATATAGTTTATTCAATCAAAACAAGTTTTAATTTATGATGTCATGTGATATGTGAAAGTGAATAAGTTAGCATGCCATTTCCGTCGGGCATGTGCACGTATATTCGAAGGGCATACGTGTATGAATCGGATGGTAGTGGGGTATTACACACATTAATCTTTAAACTTGGAGGATGTGACATGGTCCTATGAGTTCAGTGGCTTATGGCCTTGACAACATACAGTGTACCTTCATCATGGAATCTATGTGGAAGGAAAAGAAGGTGAAATTGATATGCAATCCAGAAGAAAAAGCTAAGGTGATCTCAGGTAAAGGTTTTAATAAGTTTGTGAAATTGTGAGGAACTGACCATTGTTTATGGTGCACTTATCATATGCAATAATTTGGTTTCAATAAGTTTGTGAAAATTTAAGGAAAGAACCATTGTATATTGTGCACTTATCATATGCAATAATTTAACTCAGAGGATTAACCTAATACAACAGAGGAATTGGAAGGATTACTAGTTGCATGCAGTGAGGTGCTTAAAGAGCTTAAAGAACTACCCTCAAAAGAACCCATGATCATAATAATCAACTTAAGAAACAAGTGACACTATAAATATATGGCCTTATAAGTACTCAAGAGAACAGAAAGATGCTATTGAAAAGGTTATACATGGACTTATGGAGCAAGGATTTATCATGAAGAGTGTGAGTCCTTATACTTCACCCACGGTACTTTTCAAGAAGAAAGACGATAATTAGAGGATATGTAAAGACTATAAGGAGTTATATAAGCATAAAATTAAACGTAAATTCGTTATGCTATTGATTAAGGAGTTATTAGATGAGCTAAAAGGGTCCAGTTGGTATTTAAAATTAGATTTAAGATCTTGATATCACTAGATCTGCATAAAAAAAAGAAGATATACCAAAAACTAAATTTAGGAAACATGAGGGCATTTTGAGTTCTTAGTGATTCCTTTTGGACTCGCTAATGCTCCCTTCACTTTCTAAATTCTTATGAATAAAATTTTTAAACCTTCCCTCCAGAATTCTTGATAGTTTTTTTTAATGATATTTTATTCTATATTAGCAATTTTGGCATCACCTAGAGCATTTGTGCCAAGTCCTATAGGTCTTTCAGAAGCAACTCTTCATTAAAGACAACAAATGCATTTTTTAATAGAAAAATAAACTACTTGGGGCATTCCATCTTGACCAAATGTGTGATCATCATCATCATCACCCAGTCCAAAATCCTGCAATAAAGCGAGATCTGAGGATGTCTGATAGTACGCAGTCTTACCCCTACATAATAGAGAGGCTATTTCCGGTATACCCACATGCATATGTGACAATAAAAGAGTGATGTAGGTTAAAGAGTGACCTAGATCAAATGTGTGATGTCCATAAAATATCCACCATTCAGCAGTAGCTATAAGCATAAACTTTAAAGGAGCTGAGGGGATTCTTAGGCTTGACGGGTTACTACAGACTGTTTATAAAACAATAGATAATTATAGCAAAACCATTGAATGAATTAATGAAAAAATAAGTCGTGAGAAAGTGGGAATGGAAGGAAGAGCAATAAGAGGCATTTGATCAACTCAAGGATTCATTAATGATATCTCCAGTACTAGCTCTCCCAAATTTCTCACAACCATTCATCATCAAAGCAAATGCTGGAGGAACACAAATTGGAGTTGTACTTCAGCATAATGGCATCTAATTGCTTTCCTATGTAAAGCTTTGACACCAAAACACTTGGGGCTTTCAATATATGAAAAAACAATTTGGCTATCGTTAAAGCTATAAAAAAATGGTATCATTATTTGAGTGAAATATAATTCAAAGTGTAAACAGATCATAGAAGCTTGAAATACTTATTGGAGCAAAGGATTTCCACACCTTTCCAATAAAATTGGTTACCAAAGTTAGTGGGATATGATTTTGAAGTCATTTATAGGAGCGACAAGGAGAACAAGGCGATAAATATCTTTTCCAGATTATTAAGCCAGGAGTTACTGACAATGAAAGTATCCCACATTCATGCAAAATTGATGGAAGAAATAAAAAAAAATGGATGGGAGAAGGATACAACTATTTGGGACCTCATAAGTGTTAGGAAACTAACCCTGATTGAATCACAGGTGCAACAAAAAAGGAAAATTTTACGATTTTTGATCGGATCCTAATAATTGAATAACTTGAAAAACTAAACTCAAATAATAAAACATGAAATCATACCTGATTTGATATTCCTTTTGTAATACTTTCAGAACTTTTTCGATGTGTCAGCCACAAGCAGTTTACACATCCAGCCTCTAATAGTATCTACAGAGCAATTAAAGACACTAAACTCTTTGAGAGGAATTGGCAAGAGTGCTAGTTCCCTTTTGCTTGTTCCTATTTATAGAAAAAGCATTAGGACTTTTAATTTTTGTTAAAACTAAAAACCTCATTTATAATTAAATTAATTATGATTAGATTTTGATAAAATAACTTATATCTGACTCCTAAAGTTTCTTAAATTTTATAATTAAGTTCAAATTAATTGAAATTAATTTATCTTTTTTAAATTGCTCTTTATATCTGGCCAATTAAGTTCCTAATATATTGACAATGATTATAAATTCTAATTCTAATTCATAATTAGAATTAGATAAATTAAAAATTCTTTTAATTTTTCTTTAGTTTTTTAATTAAAAAATTTATAATCATAGATCAAGATTGACGTTTAACGACATGTCATGACTACCCAAATATCAGGAATGTCAAAGTGGTTTGGCTTAACCTGTCCTTGCATAGTTATGATGTATAATTTAATCATTTCGTCATCAAATGTTCCAATTAAACAGAATATGGATATAACATCTACTCTTTTGAATCCAATCATATTCGTTCTTGTTAATTAGTAATTGATTTATAATTGATATTTGAAAATACCTTTTAAAATGTCAATTCACTCTGTTTAGAGAATTCCTTAAATCACTACTAATAAAGAATAGTAGAATAGTCTCTCTAATTAATTTAAAGTGATGAATCCTTCATTGACTTATTCAAGTATCTCTATGTGGTTCATACTGCATCAAAATACTATCAACTGAGCTACCCTAAATAGGACATTTCGTAAGTAGCATCAAAACACAGTAATTATCATATAAGATATCTTGGTAATCTCAAGTCTAAGGATTAATTATCCAACCACCTTTATGAGGAAATCTATAGACATATAAGTAATATCCTATTTAGGATTCTTATAATCTGATTAGTTTTGTGAACTTATTCTCTAATAAGCACTCATATATTAGTTTAAGTATCTTCATACTTTAATTTATGAGATCAAGTATGTTCTTTATAAGAAAGAAACATAAAATATGCTAGTTTTAATGTTTTATTGATATCTCATCTTAATGAAACTACAACTAGGAACAATTTGAGAATAATGTAAATGCAAATTGAATCTTATGATTAATATCTCATCATAATTTCAATTACACAATAATTATTTCATAGATTTTACTGTTAGTATTAATATGTCAAATGTAATTAACATAATACATAAAGATAAAGAATACCTTTATTAATTAAACAATAAAGTCATAAATAAAAATTACCCAATAATCGATTATCTGCAAGGGCATAAACTAACAATCTCCTATTTGCACTAAAGCCAATCACCTATATATCAAATTCCATATCTTTCCATATGTCGATCATGTCTCTTTTGAGGCGATAGCTTCGTGAGAGGATCTTTAGTGGAAACTTGCTCCAATGTTATATCTTTTCGCTCCACTATCTCCCTAATCAAGTGAAATTTCCTAAGTACATGTTTAGAACATTGATGAGACCTTGGTTCCTTTGCCTGTGTAATGGCACCATTATTATCATAGTATAATATTATAGGCTCAACAATGCTAGGAGCCACTCCAAGTTTAGTGATGAACTTCTTAATCCAAATCGCTTCCTTTGTGGCCTCTGAAACTGAAATATACTCCGTCTCGGTTGTAGAATCTACAATGATTGGCTATTTGGAATTTTCCAACTTACTGCACTACCATTCAGAGGAAAGATGTACCCTGATTGTGATCTAATATCATTTGGATCTGACTGAAAACTAGCATTTGAATACCCCTAAAATCTTAGTTCACCACCTCTATAGACTAAGAAAACATCTTTAGTCCTTCTTAAGTACTTTAAGATCTTTTTCACAGTAGTCCAGTGACACTCACCTGGATTAACTTGAAATATGCTTATTATGCTCAAAGGATAAGATACATCTGGTCTAGAACATAGCATCTTGTATATGATTGATCCAATTGTCGAAGCATAAGGAACACAATCCATTTTATCTCTCTCTTCTTGTGTCTTAGGACACATACTCTGTGAGAGAGAAATGTCATTCGACATGGTAAAAATCCAATTTTGGAATTCTCCATGCTAAATCTCTTCAACACTTTATCTATGTACGTGGATTAAGATAACCCAAGCAACCTCTTTGAACTATCTCTAATGATCTTTATTCTTAGAATATAGACTGGTACTCCTATGTTCTTTATAGAGAAGTTCTTGAATAACCAAATCTTTATAGAATAGAGCATTGGTATGTCGTTTCAAATTAGCAATATGTCATCCACATATGTCACTAAGAAAACGATTTCATTCTCAATGGCCTTCTTCTAAACACATAGTTCATCCACATTTTTGATAAAATCGATTTTTTTGATTATCTTATCAAAATGGATATTCCAACTGTATGACGCTTATTGAAATCTATAAATAGAATTTTGCAACTTTCATACTTGATTAGGAGATCTTGTAGATTCAAAACCCTCATATTGTGTCATATACACATCCTCTAGCAAACTTCCATTGAGAAATGCTATTTTGACATTTATTTTCATATTTCATAATCATGATATGTGGCTATAGTCAATAAGATCCTTATAGATTTAAGCATAGCTATTAGTGAAAAGGTTTCTATCAAAATCAACTCCTTATTTTTATTTGTAACCTTTATCCACTAACTTTGCTTTGTACATATGTACATTATCATCCATGTCAATTTTTCTCTTAAAAACCCACTTGCATCCAATAGGTATAATGCCATTGAGCGCATCCACCAAAGTCCATACTTGGTTAGTGTATATAGATTCCATTTCAGATCTCATGGCTTCATGTCATTTTAAAGAATCAGTGTCAGTCATTGCTGTTTTAAAAGTAGTAGGCTCATCATGTATGAGGGATACATTATCCTTCCCCTTTTTAGTATATATATCTAATCTAGTAGGGGGTATCCTAATAGTATGTTGCAAACAATGTGTCTCCTTGGTTGTACATCATATGTATCTACTTTAGGTTTTTGTTCCATCTAGATGTGAATTTATGGCTTTAACTTCTCTAAGTTCTACCTCACTCCTATTACTTTACTTGAGAATAAATTCTCTTTCTAAGAATGCAGTAAGTCTTAAGACAAACCCTTTTGCTCAAGAGGATGGTAAAATTGATATATGATACTTTCTTTTCGATATCCCACAAATTTGCATTTATTTGATTTAGCTTGAAGTTTATCATATATTGCATGCTTTATATAAGCATCACATCCCCAAAATTTTAAGTGTGACAACATTAGTCTACTACTAGTCCATATATTATATGATGTCTTATCAACCGATTTAGATAGAACTTTATTTAAAAGGTAAGTAGCAGTTTCAATGGTAAATCTAGGGATGCCAAAAAGGGCCCGGCCTGTCCAGCTCGTCTAGTGGCCCGACCGTTATTTCAAAAATAACATTGTTTTTGATGTTTTTCTTTTTAAAAAATATGGTGGGCCAGGTTAGCCTGACTCGTCGAGCCGTGGGCCTGGCCTCGACCACCCTAGCCTGGAGTCTGGCCGGGCTGGCCCATTGACATCTCTAGGCAAATCCCAAAAGGAGATAGGAAGGACTGCATGACTCATCATGGAATGTACCATATCTAATAAAGTATGATTTCTCCTCTCAGATACTCCATTAAGTTGTGGAGCTCTAAGAGGAGTCTATTGTGAGGGAATCCTATTCTCTTTTAAGTAACCAAGAAACCTATGGTCCAAGTATTTACCACTTCGATTTGATCTAAATGTCCTAATAATTTTAACAGGTTGTTTCTCAACCTCAAATCTAAATTCTTTGAACTTTTCAATTGATTCAAACTTTTTTTGTTAAGTACACATAATCATATCTAAAATGATCATTAGTGAATGTAATGAAATATAAGAATCCACATCTAGCATAAGTAGACATAAATCTTAATGTATAGGCTCTACTAACTCATTGGCACGTTCTTCCTTTCCACTAAAGGATAGTTTGGTCATCGTTCCCAACAAACAAGATTTACACGTTTCATATGATTCATAATCAAAAGGATCAGAATATCCTTCTTTATGTAACTTTTTTATTCTAGTTTCACTGAATGACTTAACTTAGAATGTCATAAATAAGATAGATTTTGGTCACTTAACTTTCTTTTCTGGCCATTTATGATAATGATTTAGTTTTTAAGATCAAATTCATACAAAACATTTATTAGTAATCCAGATCTATAATAAACACCATCTTTATAAAAAAAACAAGTCTTATTGTTAATAATAAAGAAAAATCCATTCAAATTTAAATAAGAAATATAAACGATGTTTCTAATAACAACTGGAATATAATAACAATTATTTAGTTCTAGTTCAAGGCCAGAAGGTAGAGCTCTACTATAAGTTCCTATAACTAGTACAACAACTTTTGCTTTATTGCCTATTCATATATCCACTTCGCTTTTCTTTAATGATCTATCGCATTTTAAAATTTGCATGTTATTACAAATATGAGAAATCACATCCAGTATCTAAAGCCTAAGAATATGGAACAAAAGTAGAAAGATTGATCTCAATCATAAACATACCTGAAGAAGCAACTTCCTTAAGCTTCTTATCTTTCATGGTAACAAGATAGGCTGGGTAGTTCCTCTTCTAGGTTCCATTAACACCATAATGAAAACATGTGCCTTTTTCATAGCTCTTATTATTGACACCAACTTTTGGCTTTATTACTCCAACAAAAGCTTTATGTTTTTTGTTATTATTCTTCTTAAAGCCCTTTTTTCTTACTCTTGAAAGAATCCATAACAAGAACAAGACGGGGTTCCTTCTTAAAGCACCCCTCTATAGTATTGAGCATAGTCAGCAGTTCAGATAATGACATATCTTTTTGATTCATACGGTAGTTCATAACAAATTGTGACAAACTTGAACTAAGAGACTGCAGTACCAAATCATTGCTTAATTCATGATCCATAAAAAAACCTAATTGGCCTAATTTTTTAATACATTCAATCATCTTTAGCACATGTAGGTTCACTGAAGATCCTTATGTCATTTTACATTGAAATAATGCTTTGAAGAACTAATACCTCCCTACCCTACTTTGTGCACTAAATAACTCCTTGAGATGCAAAATTATATTAGGAGTGTCCATGTTCTCATGCCGCCTCAGAAGCTCTGGAGACATACTAGCTAATATCAGTCATATAGCTTATTCAATTTCATCAATATAACATTTATATCTCTCCCAGGCCTCCTTAGTAGCATTTGACCTAGGCTTTGGTGGAACGGTTGTGTCAAGAGCATACAACTTCTTTTCTTGCCCGAGAACAATTCTAAAGTTGCGATACCAGTCTGTGAAATTAGGTCCAGTTAGTTTGTTGGCATCCATAATGTTCCTTAACATCATATTGGTACTTATCCTCTTTTCATAGTCGAAAGACATCAAAGAGCAAGTAATAGTTATACCATTAAATCAAATAAAATAACAACTTTAATAAATATTTGATCACTCCTACTATTTTACTCAAAATATTAGCCCTTACTATTAAATTGAGAAATTATCAAATGATTTCTTAGTGGGTTAGGATCCCATTCAAAAATAATTAATCTTGAGTTTGCTCAACAAACTAACTAAATTTAAATCAGGTAGATAACAACTTTATCAATTATATCTTATGTGACTCCTAGATCTGTTCCAACTCTTTACCAAAATATCTTTTAGATATTATTCCTAACCCTGTCTCTAAATCCGTATGATTATGAGTTTGCCAATCCAAATCATACAAATTTAATTAAGTAGGATCTATTGATTTAAAATAAAACATATTCAAGTTAAAGGAGCCTTGAGCTTGCTCAACACATCTTAGAATAAATAGAACTCTGATTTTATTCTTAAATAATGGAAAATAACTATCACTTTCTCAATTTGTACTTAATATTTAATCGAGAGATTTGAAATTTCAAAAGTGTTTTTTTTGTCTCATCAAGATAATATATTCTCATTATATTAATAATTTCTAACATAATTTAATTATGAAAGAAATATTTTAAAACCTTTGCTTGATTCTAATTATTGATTTAATAACTAATTTAATTTAATAATTCAACTTCATGAAAAATTAAACTAAGTTATAAAATATTCCTAATAATGATTATCCTTTTAAAATATTTTTCAAACATTTAGAAAAACATTTTTCAAATTTATTAGGAATATAGACCAATTTAATCTCTATTAAATTAATTTAATAGAATGTAATGCTTAAAACATATAAAAAATCAAATCAACGGAACACTTTCTGTGAGGCAGGTGCATTGCATGCACGCATTAGCAGTGTCTGCTTTAGCCGCATTGTCCTCATGTGGGGCGCATGTAAGCATTTTCCAAAATTAGGTTTTCTGGATTTTTGTCGTCGTCGTCGCTCTTTGCTTCTATCTTGTGCCTGAGCTTCCTGCTTCCAGTCCTTAAAGCACCTTGTGTTGGAGTCTTCCATTGCCCCGAAGCATCTTCTATTATAGGAATAATACCTAAATGCAAATTGAATATCATAATTATGATTTTATCATAATTTCAATTACACAGTAATTATTTTAAAGATTTTACCTTTAATATTAAAACTTCAAATGTAATTAACATAATATATAAAGATAAAGAATGTCTTTAATTAACTAATAACATCATACATTAAAATTATAATCGACCGTTTGTCTACCGGGAGCATAAACTAACAATAAGAATGACGAAAGCACAAGAATTGAAACCAAAAGCAAATGAATGGAAGTATTGACTTCTAAGACGGAAGCGAAGGCTAGTTAATTATAGTTGTGATAAGGAGCTGGGAGGGAAATTGATAGCCATAGCTCATGACGGTCCACAAGGTGGCCTTTCAGGTGTCAATACCACGTTCAAAAAGGTGTAGAACTTATTTCACTGGAAGCAATTAGATAAGGATGTGCAAAATTATGTGAAGAATTGTATAACTTGTCAAAGTAAATATGATCATTCAGCATACCCAAGGTTGCTCTAACCTCTTCCAATACCAGAAGGACTTTAGCATGAAATAAGCAAGGATTTTATTTTGGGAGTAGTTCTATCCAAAGGTAAATCTATCATTTATGTAGTGGTGGATCAACTAAGTAAATATTCCCATTTTGTAGCTATTAAGCATCCCTACGCTGCCTAGGATATTGCCCAAGTATTCGTGGACCGCATCTGCAAGCTATATGGAATGCTAGAGGCTATAGTAATTGATAGAGACATTCGTATTACAAAGAGTAAGTTTAAAATTCTCCACATCCTACCAACCCCAGACAAATAGTTAAAAGACAATATCTCAGATGTTTTTACTGTGATTCTCCGTATAAGTGGACTGGATGGTTATTGTTGGCCAAATGGTAACACAATGCTACCCACCATTACGCGATTAACTCCACTCCTTTTGAATCTTTACGATACCCACCTCCCATCTATGCACCATACCTCGTAGGAGAATCTTGCAATGTTTTAATAAATCAGGCGTTACAGGAAAGGGAGGCAACTTTTCATACTGTTAAATATCACTTGAACATGGCACAATAAAGGATGAAACAAGAAGTTGATAATAGGAGGTCAGATCGGGAGTTTAAGGTGGAACAATGGGTTTTTATGAAACTTCAACTCTGTAGGCAACATTCCTTGCAGAAAAGTGTTCATCAGAAATTAACCCCCTTATACTACAAACTCTAAAATAGATCATCCCCAAGATGAACAAAGTGGCGTACACTCTACAACTTTCAAAGGAATCTTTGATTTACCCCACATTTCACCTCACAACTCAAGGAATATGTCTTTGATAAAATGTCGACGTCCACACAACTACCATAAACGCTTTTGAACGCAGATAAGATACCAGTAGCCACCTGGGGAAAAAGAATGATCCAGTGTCCTAATAAGGCGGTAACTCAAGTTTTGGTACAATATGGCAGAGAGAAACAAAAAAAAAAATGCTACGTGAAAAGCTATGGTTGAATTTCAAAAGAGATTCTAAGGAGTTAATTGAAAGGGAAGGTGATGTTACATGCGAAAATTAACAAAGGAAACATAAGCAACTGAAGAAGATGAAAAGAGGAATGACGTTAAATTGTAAGAAAAGAAAATAAAACTAAAACGCACTGTAACTGTAATAGTCATAATGTCCAACAACTAACATATACACATGCTCCGATAAGTCGTTTAGTCATTTATGTTTAGCAAATGACTTATTCTATCAACATTTAGTTGATACCTGACTATTTTGGACATAATTTTAAAAAAAATTATAAAAGCATGAAAATTATATTTTTTATTATTTCGTTGAATATTCTTCTAATAATTTAAATTTAGATATTTAATTTACAAAAATTAAGTTTATAATAATAATAATAATAATCTAACGTTAAATTCTCTGTATATATTAGTATGAATGATGCAGCGAACTATATTATATTAGTATTTTCATATAATATGTATGAATTTTGCTATTTAATAAATTAAAAATATCTATAATTATAGTATAATACAGATACGATAAATAGTAGTTATATACTAAAAATATTAATTTGATGTGAATCTTTATGTTCAAAAACTTAATGTTATGATATTTTTAAATGTAAACTAGTATTATAAAGTTAAATAAAATTAAAAAGTTTAATTAACCTCTTTATTATATTATTATAAATTTCATGACATAATTATATAATAAAAATAATTAACTTTGAAAACACAAAGAGCAAAAGTAGAAAGTAAAGTGGAGGATGATATTATTATTAGGCAAACAACTAATTTCAAAAACTCTCTTATGGAGCTTTTAAAAATCAACTTATTGAGATTAAATAAGCTAACTAATAATTTATTTACCAAACACATCAATAACTTTTTAAAATAATCAAAAAATTAACTTTTAGTAAATAAGTTAAAAAATAGTTGATAAATTATTTACCAAACACCTCGTAAGTAATGAATAATCACAAAGTTTTTTCTTGCTTGTCTCTCCTTTTGTACTTCACCTCTTTACTCTCTTCTGCCTGTTTGGTTAGCGTCTTCAACATGCAGAGACGGGACGAGACATAAATCTGAAGACGAAACAGAACAAAAATTAGAAACAGTGAAGTGTTTGGTTGCGATGGACAGATCAAAGAAAATTATCCCCATCTTCAGGACAGTGAGGTGTTGGGTTGTAGTGGACAGAACAAAGAACATTGTGTAATGACAAAAATGCCGCTGTAGGATAATATATTAGAAAGATGTATTTCATTGGTTATTTCATAATTGTATCAATATTTATATGAAGTGTATTTGTAACTCTAATAACATTA
>JANQBM010000009.1:16661738-16704463 GCA_025594535.1 Erythroxylum domingense | reverse complement strand
CTCAGTGAATATGTTCCAACTACATTTTCCAGCTTACCACTTCCAACATTTCACATATAATAGTTCTAACTTCCAAGGAAAGTTTTGGGGTCCAACATTAAGGAATTAATTCAACAAGTTAGGCCCTAGGTTTTAGGGGTTGTGAGAGGATCAGATCTTACCTTCCTTATTACTCTCCCAATTCTTCAAAATGTGATAGCCTATATTAGTTGTCAAATGGAGGTAAGGAATTTGATAATCAATCTTATCTTATAGCTAGTAGACAACAACAATTAGAATTGAACGGTTTACTTTTTTTGTAGAAAGGGTCTTGGATGCCTACAGCATCTTTTTTCACTTGGTTAGTTGTAACACATAGATTGAGGACTAAAGAGAGGATTTATGGTGTTAATGATTAGCTTTGCATACTATGCAATCTTAGCTCTAAATCCATCAGTCATCTATTTTTTCAATGTGTTTATTACAGAGTTATTTGGAGCAGAATGCAACTTATGATGGAGTTGTATTGCCTTTATTAAGAGTGCAAGATTTACTCAAATAAGCTGATAAGATTAATAATAAGAAAATGGAAGGGCACTTAGATATTAGTCTTTGTATAACTTGTTCTGCTTAATCCATTTGGAGTGAAAGAAATAACAGGTCATTCAAGAACTTGAAAAAGGATAGTTATGAACTTACTTATAAGGTTTGTCATACTGCAAGTCCATGTCATAGGAAGGATAACTGCCTCTTTCAGAAGAAGCTGGAGTTTCGAATGAGTTTGTAATTGGTTATTTTTTCTAAAGTTGTTCTAAAGTAGCATGAGTTTTATATTCCTTTCCTTGTAATTTCACAATTTCCTGTACCTTGTTTCTTTGATTCTCATTCTTCAGCTTCAATGAATTTTTTCACTTTTCAAAAAAATTGAAGATAGTAATCAAAGAATTAATAATATAAAACCTAAATTACATTAGGGTCATAGGCCACCATAATCTTACCATTAAAGACTGTTTGATGATTATTCAACATGCTCTAACTTTTTTCTAGAAACCAATTTCTTTCTTAAAAAATGCTTGAGTTTTATTTTTGTATCTGACAGACCAATCACAAGAAGTTTTTTAGAATTTAAAAAGTCTTTAATGATCTTCCATTTATTAAGGCAATTAAAGCTTTAACATTTTAACATAAAATCATCATATTTAACGTGAAGGACTATTATCGACTTTTACTTTGGTTTTCTTGCTTGATCTCCTCCTAGAAATAGTAAGAGAGCATGTTTATTTGGAAGATTAAGATTATTCTATCCTTATACTGATTGAGTTTCCCTTATAGATGTTTTTTATCAAAGGATGTGCTTAGTTTAATGCTTCTTGATCTAGATCGCATATGTGGTTAGAGTTATCTCCTTCTTAGATCTTGTATCTAATTAAAGTGTTACTCAAGTTGATGAATTCTTCATCCTTCTTTTTGTGTCAATAATTATGGTTTGAGATTTGATTCCTCTTTTTAACTTCCAAGGCCTCATTCATATGATTTTCATTTGTAGCCATTATGATACTTACTTTTTATGATTCACTCTATCTTTTGGTGTATAACATTATTAAGTCTAACTAGAAATTCTCGTTATCTCATTATAATAACCAATGAAACATAACTTGCTAGTAGGTTTCCACTCTTTATATTAATGAGGCTTTAAAGGCTTCTAGTGATATGAACTCATTATTTCTACATCCTCCAAACCCCTTTCACCATCTAGTTTTTTCAATTTCAAAGTATTTGGGAGTACCTTATCAGTACTAACCTCGATACATATCATAGCATATCTATTCTTTTGAGGCTTGCAATGTTTTTATCAAGGAATATAAGCCTACTTGTGGAACTTGCTAGGTAAATTAAGCCAAAAGTAGATCAATATTGTATAAGAATACTATAAAATTTCACCTAAATAGGGATGTGTTTCATAAAAATATTACCAAGCTCCATAACTAGTCTCTATCTTTATAAGAAATTTACCTTGCCATTAAAGTGCCTTTATTACTGAATTTAAAGAGGAAGCAATTACTAAAGTGCCATTTAATTTGTTACTGAATTTATAAAGGATGCAATCTTCTTCATTTATCGATGTACCTTTTAGACTTAAATTCCCCCATTTTGCCTTAATCCAGGCTTGCATATGTAGGAAAGAGGGTTTTTTATCTACAAAAAAAAATAATGGATGCTAATCCTTGAGTCTTTTTTATAAGAGAGGAGACTAACTAAGAGGAGTCACCAGGAGGTAGGGAAAAACTTAAAACTTGTTAAAAGGAAAGGCATATCCTACCACTTAGCACTAAATTTTTCTTAAAAGATAGATAAGGATGGTTAAGGGCGTAATGCCAATGGGCAAAGAAGGAGTAAGTGTAAGAGGAGCTAACATGAGGGGGGGTAATGGAAAGAAGCTAGAATTAAGAGAAATGGAAAAGACACTCTTAGTTAACCTTAAATAATCTAAGGTGAAGTAAGGGGAGTTGGAGGACTAAGAATAGTTCCTTTGCAACTTTTAGAGTCAAAAAGTGTCCTTGAGGCGCTAATACAAGGAAAGTAAAAAGCAAAAGGGTGCATCATTAGGTTCATATGGGGTACAGGTAGCCACTAAGGTTGAAGTAATCTTAGAAAGGAGAGTTAAGGAAGAAGAAAAGGTATATTGGGGGACAACTTTCAATGGTTGGATAAGTGAGGACTCATTATAAGTCTAGTACAAGGAGTAAAGAATAGTTAAAGAAGCTAATAGAGTTAATGAGCTAGCTCTTGTAAGGTTAGCAAAGGTGGAAACGACTGTTGATTTATGAGGGAAAGGTACCAAAGATTTATCTAGGCAAGAAAGGACCTTCTTAGATTGTTTTCTTTAATTAGCAATAGTTAACAACAAATTTGACTAGTGAGAAACTCACAAGGAGGAAGAGAGGGGGAGAGGATTTCAACTTTTGCTCCTAACAAGTTTGGGTGTAACTCAGAATATTATTTGAATGCGAGTTAACTAAATTATTACGAGTATATAATAACAACCAACCATGTATTTTAAGTAAATTACGTATTTAATTAGTTAATAGACTTATATGCTTTACTGCACTAACTACATCGAGGTTTTTGGGAGAGTATCTTAAAAAAGTAAAGTGCAACTCGAGAGCTTGATCCTAAGACATCAAGAATACATAATCCAATAAAAATATGTAACAATTCAGTAAGTACATATTGTAAATAGATTTCTTATAAGCTAATAGGCAAGCAACAAAATCAACTTAAGTGAGTAATATTGAACTCAAGCATTTTATTATGCCTCCTTTAATAAGATAGAGATCTTTAGAAGAAATTGTATAGATCAAAGCTCAATTTGGGAACTTGAGCCTAAGACTTTATGAAATTAGAGGCTTTTCAAAGAGTCCCACTATATCTGGTGAGCCACTTCTTAATTAGATATGTATTATAATTTCAAATATTCAAGGAAGTTTTATAATACAATGAAAGGTAAAATGACGTTTTTAAACTAATGGTTTTTTTTTAAATTAACTTAGACCTTAACATTTGGTAGCATTAAAAAGGAACCTTAATGTTTTACAATCCATCATAATTAAGACTCCAAGTTTGACAAAATCATAAACTTCTATTTAGGTTCTATCTAAAAAATACACCTGACATATTTTTATTTTAAAAGAGAGTATCCTAGTTGACAAGTGGGTCCACAACTATTGATGTTTTCATTTTATTTGATTCAAACTCTTATATAAAAGTATAATATAAATTCAAATATCAAATACTATTCAAAGTGAAAGAAGTTTTATTAAAAATATAAAGTTTAATAATATAATTTTTTTGGATAGATAAATCAGATAAATAAAATTCAATATAGAATCACTAATATATTAATATATGAGTGAAAAAATTAAAATTAAAGTAAATTTCTAGTAGACATTGAAGTATGCTTAATACTTTTTCAATCAAAAGATAATTTGAAATTTGCAATAAGATTTAAAATAAAAATAATTATGAGCTAATAATAATGATATAATCTTAAAGAGACTGTGCCCTATATATCATATCAATCAAATAATTCATTCTTGGAAAGTTGAATAATTCCCTTTCTGAAATGCCAAAGCTTTGTAATAGGTAAAGCCTTTTTGCATTTAATTAAACTTTAACCTTTTACATTTTTTTGTCAAGAATTTCACAATAAATTAAAAAAAAAAAGAGTGTAGGGATCTTCAATGGTCTGTTTTATTTAAAAAAGGAAGGCCCAAAACACACAGGAGAAAGGCCCTTCCTCGAGTCTCTCCCTGCGCGTCTCTCTTTCCTCTCCTTCTTCTGGGAAAAAAGCAAAAGAAGACCCCGGCCCAGAGAGGTCTCTCTCGCATAGTACCCCCTCTCTTCGAAGACCAAACCTTAGAGAGAGAATTTTTTTTTTAAAAACACGCGAAAAGGACCAGAGCGAGAAATCAAAATTTTGTTTCTGGGGGAGAGATTGAAAAACAGAGACCTAATTAACACTCTCTAATGGCTGACATTTGCCGTGAGGTGTTGTGTTCTAGGGGTAATTTGGGTCGTTTTTGATTGACTTCGTTTTTCACCCTTCAAAAACCCTAGGAGAGAGAAAGAGCCTGAAATTACCCCCCATTCTGTCTCTGCTTTATGCCCTAGCTCCCCAATTTTGTAATTCAGGTGACTACTGTTCGAATTTCGGATTTAATTTCCGAGTTCTTTTCTAAACCCTAGAATTTTAGGTAGGGCGGGAGATTTGGTGTGCAATGTTGAATTATGAGTGGGAGTGGAATTTAGGGCTTACTCCTTTCCTGCAATGAGCGTGTGTGCAATTTTGTTTTTGGTTTCAGTTGGTGCTTCAGGATTGAATGCTCCTTTAGTGCCTTGGTTAGGTAGCTATTAAGTTTAGAAGTTCTTCCTTAGCTAGTAATTGCATGAGGCTTTGAAAGGACTTATTGACGTTTGAGTGTGTATGACGAACATTCTTAACATGTGAGTGCATGTGTTGGATATTGTGCAGTCATTAATTACTATGTGTGGGCATTGCTTTGGATTCTGACATGTGTTACCGATGATGCATTCCCCTGTCTGGACAATTGAGCTGTTTGAGCTCAACTATTGTTTGGAGTGTTAAGACGTGCACCTTTAGTGCTCATCATATTGCTGTGCATGCAATTTTGTTATATGTTTTTTTAATACACCACATTGAATGTAAGCACAGTATCTCAGCTTCATAAACATTGAAAAAATTATTCTGCTTGGGATGAGTAGTGGCACCCCACTATACTGTGTGATGTATGATGTGCAAGAGAATGGGTTATAGGATATGATCTATTCACTTGGTTGGTTGTTAAAGTGGGAAACCAGATTATTTAGTTTTGTTACATTGATAACCTTGTGGAATTTAAGTTGCCTAACTTTTTTTGTTTAATATTGTGGTCCAGCACCCTTGCTGCCTTCCATAGATAATTTTCCTCTGTAATTTTTTGCATGTTTTTATATTTTTAATCAATTCTTTCATGGAGTTTCCTCTCATAAAATTATAATTTTATTTTTTTTCTCCTGGGAAAATGCCCTACTTAAAGATTCAACATAGACATGCATTGAGCTGTTCTGTGTTTAGACACTGAGAGTGTATCTTTTGTATTTCAAAACGTGAATTTTCCAGAATGTGACCGTGGTAGAGAACTCTCGGTCGGATTCACATGATTTGCTCTTTAAGTGCAAGTATTTTTATTTGTTTGCTATAGTTCATCGATAACTACCCTTTGATGGGATCTGGAGTTTGAGACATTGTTCCTCATTCTATTTTTTTGAACTAATGAAGTGTTCCAAATCTTGAACACAAGCATGCCGCATATATTTTTAATTACAAGACTTTATAATGAACTTGAAGCATAGATGAGAAATTACAGATCTGTTATTTTCCTTGACATGGTAAGTTGTTGGTTAGGATAGTGCTTTGAGATTCTTCTGTTCTTTAAAATTTATGTTGTTTTTTTGCATGTAAGACATATATTTATGTTGGTTATTGATGTTAGCTTTTTTTATATTTTAGTCACCGTGCCCTTAAATTTTACCAAACGGTCGATTTGATGTATCATTGATCTTGTGATATCTTTGAACCTCTAATTTGTCCACATTTATTTGTTATAGTTTTTGAACTTGTTTAAGTTAAACAAAATGATTTGTATTATTTTCATGAAACAAGTTTTTTTCAGTTGATTGAAGTTTAAAATGGATTGTGATTTTTCATCCTTTGTTTAAATATCAATTTCATTGATTTTCTTTCTGATGTCTGCTTGATTGATGTGATAGTTCTCTGAATCATGAAGGGAAAAGCTTGTAGATAGCAGATTAGGAATGCATGGATGTGGTTCAGGATCTCCTTTCCTAGTAAATGCTGAGGTTGATTCCATGGGAGGGGTTGTTGACGGTGGAATTGGTATTGGTATTAAAACCTCTCCACGTCGTGCAGCAATTGAGAAAGCTCAGGCAGAGCTTAGGTAATGTAGACATCTTGTTTTTGTGCATCTTCCACTGCAATTCTGTCTCTCTTGTAAATTATTAGAAGTAGCATCATTTTTTAATCTTGATAAATAAGATTCTTTTTTTATTTAAACAGACAGGAATATGATGTTCGAGAGGAAAGGAGAAGAGAGCTAGAATTTCTTGAGAAAGTATGCACGTCACTCCCCCATTTCAATTTCAATAGTATTTAATGGTGAATACTTTTATAATTTTCCTTACTTGCAGGGTGGCAACCCTTTAGACTTCAAATTTGGGAATGCAGCTTCGGTTAGTGTCCAATCTACATCAGCCACTGAGCATCACGCAGAACAATTTGTAACTAGGTATATTCACTTTGCTGTTGAGTTTCACTGGATTGTAGTCTGACCGTGTGCTTCTGAAATTCATCTGTTCTATTTCCTTTCCATATGGTGTCAATACAGTGAAGCCAAAGGTAGTTTTGTGCTGACTGCTTCACCTCATGGAGACTCCGTTGAAAGCAGTGGTAGACCGTTGGTTCCTGCATCGTTTGAACCCAATAGTGCTGATAATTTTAACGGTGATAATGAGTTACTTGAACGTGATAGGAAACATTTTAGTAGAAGGAATAATGTTGCTCCGTCAGAACAATCTTCCCCAATGGATGGGACTCCAAATATTAAGGAATCAGAAGATTCTGCCATTGTTCATTCATATGCTAGGAGGAACAGATCTAGGACCAACCGTGATGGAACTAGATCAAGTTCCAAGGAAGTTTTTCAGAGTGCTGATGGGCATGGATTATCCTTACAAGTTCGTGCGGGCTTGAGAGAGTCAAAGGGATTGAAATCAGAAATAAACAATCGAATGGACCAAAATGTTCCATCTTCTTCTGACCCGAAGGTTGCAACTTCAAATGGTGATATAATTCCTCAGATGGAGAATTTCAAAAAGCAGTCCAAGGAGCTTGATGGTGTACAAGCTTTGGAAACCAAAGTTGACTTACCTAAAAGCAAGCTGCCTGATGATAGATTAGATGTCTTAGAGTCCAACAATTCAATGAATAAGCAACACCACCAAGATTCAAAAATTGATGCTCATAAAACTCCTGTAGTTATGATTCCTGGGGAAAGTTTCTTTGTTGAAGGAAAGGGGCAGGTAATTGCAGGTGTTCCTGGATTTCTTTCTGAAGATACAGGGAAAACTGAGAATGAAACCAGTTCTGCTCATTTGAATGGGTTCAGTGACTCAAAAAGAAATGGCAATGTGGGTCAGAATGGCACTGCAGCAATTGGAGTAAAAGGTTTACATTCAGAGTCTTCTTGCACCCAAAACAGTATTGGTCTGGATGTGAATCGTGACAGTGTTTCCTGTATAACTCGCAAATTTCGCGATACTAATGGAGTCACACAACAAATGTCAGAACTTGATAGAACACAAAATTTAGATATTGATAAATTGAAAAATGAACAAAATGAGGCGAAGGCTGTCGAGACCGACAATATGGTCAGTGACAAGAATGTTTCTGTCCATCAAAACAACTCTAACAGTGGTTCTTTGTCCAAAATTGAGGAAGAAGTACAGAGAACTTCTGACCTGAGAAGTGAGGTGAAATGCCCAAATAGTGATGAGCTGGAACAAAAGATCCACCCTATGTCTGCAGCTGATAAAGAAGTGGACAACGAGTTGGGTGATGATTTTGATCCCAGCAGAGATTGTCCTGGCGGAGTTCAGGTCACAATGGATTGTTCTAAACATGAAATAACTGAATCTAAACAGTCAGAGAAAACCTGTCCTACTCCTGACCATCTATCTTGTTCTGTTAGCAAATTAAAATCAGTAAGCGGAGCTCAAGCTCATGAAGATTTTATTTTGGAAGAGGCACGGATTATAGAGGTTATTATGTCATATTACTATTGATTTATGATTTTTCTTGTGAAATATAAATGGAAATCCATTTCCTTTTCATAGTTTTAAACAGTTAACATGATCTGGCAAACAGGCTAAGCATAAGAGGATTGCTGAGTTATCAATTTGTACCACACTGACAGAGGGGCGGAGGAAGTGTCATTGGGATTTTGTTCTTGAAGAAATGACGTGGTTGGCAAACGATTTTGCCCAGGTGACTTTGTTGATATATAAATGATTTCTAAATTTGATGACGGTCACTTTTCTCCTGCTGAATCTTCCTTAAGAAAACTATTTTGTTTCTTAAGATAGCAGATCAATTTCCTGTATATGTTTTGTCCGCACCTTGGGCAACCATTTTCTTTGTGCTTATAGGAGCGTCTTTGGAAGATGACTTCTGCTGCTCAAATATGTCGGAGGATTGCTCTTACTTCTCAATTGAGAGCACAAAATCAGCAATCAAAGCTAAAAAAGGTTGCTTACACTCTAGCAAAAGTTGTCATGCAGTTCTGGCAGTCGGCTGAGTTGCTCACAGATAATGATGATCAGGGTGTTGTTGCCAAGAGGATGGAATTTTCCAGGGACAAGATGGGAGAAACCCCTCAGGTGCTATTCATTTATTTGGTTTAGCATCTCATTTGAACCTTTCTTTTTCTTATATCTGTCTAATCTTAATATATCTGTACTTCTATGTTTTGTATCCCATATAGAGTACTAAAACGTTAAAATAACTATTTCTTTCATTAGCTTAATGTCTACAGTTCATTCAGATGTTATCTCTGTACTCCGGAGGAAATTCATTCACTTTGTCGAAGATACACGATATCTAAATATCTATGCTGTATGCATGTTCATATTATTTCTTCTTTACGTACATCAACAGATGGGATTCAACGAGTTGTTTGTTTTGTAACTCATCTACTGTGGGAACTGGCAGGGATTAAAGCTGATATTGGTACAACTTACTGATGTTCTAAACCATCTTTTATGCAGGAAAAGTGTAAACAATTGGCAACACAAAATCTAAGTAGAAACTCTGCAGTTGCAATTCAGAAATATGCTGTGAGGTTTTTGAGATGTAACAGCTCTCCAGTTCCTCCTCTGCAAGCAGAAGTTCCAAAAACTCCTGACAGAGTCTCTGATTTGGGAATTATGGAAGTTTCATGGAATGATCAGCTCACAGACGTATGTGGCTATTTTTTCCATATATCTTTTAGATGTTTACTTTGGTCTTTTTAGTTGACCAAAGGCAATCTCTTTATATACACATGTCAAAGATTTCCTCTGTTTCTTTTCGCTTGGCAGGAAAGCCTTTTCTATTTGGTACCCTCAGGTGCAATGGAGACCTACAGAAACTCCATTGAATCTCATTTTGCACAACACCAGGTGAACGAAAATTTCTTCAGTTTCTGAATTTACTCATTTAGTTAGCTCTAACTTCCAGAAATTCATTAAAAATGAATCGTAGTACGGAATGGCTTTCATTGTGATTGTGCGCCCAGATATGATGAGCTTTACATAATTGTCTGCAAGACAAAAAATAAAGTTGTAGTCTTAGGTTTGCGAAAATGTAATCAGTTTTAACTACTGTGAGGAACTTTTGAAAGATGTAACTTTTTCTTCCATATTCATCTTTCTTACTTTTGCGACTGGATGCACTTCTTCCAGAAAATTGTTAATGGCATACAAGAGGAAATTGATACATCTATGTATGATGGTGCAGCAGGTAATGCTGAACAATTTTTTCACAGAAAATTCCTTTCTGCTTCTTCCATAGATTTCACAATTTCATTTCTAAAACTCAGATTTTGGATATCATGAGAACACATATGATGAAGAGGAAGGAGAGACAAGTGCCTATTTGCATGGAGATTTTGAAGGTAGCAAGTCAACTAAACATGATCAGAAGAAACGGAAAAGATTTATGAAGTCATACACTGCAAGATCGGTTGATGTGGGGGCTGAATTACCTTATGGAGATACTTCAGTTAGTTGTCAGCAAAGTATCTTAATGGGCAAAAGACCAGGCAATAATATGCATGTTGGTCCAGTTCTGCCAAAACGTATGCGCACTGCTTCTAGGCAGAGGTTTATAAGTCCTTTCAGTGTTGGAACTCCTGTGGTTGGACACACTCCAGCCAAGACAGATGTATCAAGTGGAGATACTAGTTCTTTTCAGGATGATCAAACTACTTTACGTGGTGGATTACAAATCCAGAAAAGCATGGAGGTTGAATCAGTTGGAGAGTTTGAAAAGCAAGTTCTATATGACTCTGCAGAAACATCAATGAAGCTGAAAAAGAAAAAAAAGGCAAAGAATCTGGTACATTAGAATTTTATAATTTGAACTGTTGGGATTTACTGACCCTGGTAAAGGTGCATTCTTTTGTGGTGTTAGCTGGATATCGGTGTAAATACTTGATTCATTTTTACAGGGCTCCACTTATGAGCAGGGATGGCAGCTGGAATCTGCTGTTCACAATGAACAGGTTAATAATTTCTTTTCTTTGCTTCTTAAAAAGATTAGGTATGGTGACTTCATATGCCAAGCTTGTTAAACTGTGGAAGTTAATATTTACAATTATTCTAATTATTTTTATATAATAACTTCTGAAGACCTGCATATGTTCACTGAAATTCTCATGAATCATTATCTTTATTGCCAGTTCTAGTGAAGTTTCCTACTCAAGTCAACATCTTCTCAAGTTCTTCAACTAACAAATTTTTTTCTTCTGGGTTTACTTGGCCTAGTAAGAAGTATATTTAGTATTTCAGTTTACACGTATTGAGCTTTTCTATAAAGATTTATTGTCATAAGTGCAGCCAGTGTCTTTAGATTCTTCAAGTATGGTATCACGGACATTACACATACAAGTGCACACGCACGCACGCACACACATGCACACATATAAATGAGCTTGTGTCACATGAACAATCACTCGTAAACTTCTAATTTATAGGGTATGTGGGATGGAGAGTGAATGCATCTTCCGTTTCATTTTCTGTTTTTACTTACCCTGTAAGAAAGCTAATGAGCTGGATGCAACTTCATCTGGGACTTCTTGTTACTGTCTTTATAATGAAAGTCTGTATGTTTGCATTATTTCAGTTTGGTTAAATTGCATATAATTAGCTGCCATAAGCTGTTGGATGATACCCTCGTCACAGAAGAAGGGAATGTGTGAGTAATAACGACAATTGTGATAAGAAAAACCACAAGATAAGCAAATCTAAGAAAGGTTGACAATTTTGTATCTGTGAAACATTCTGTAGCTACAGTTTGGGAAGTGAACTTATCTTTTGTATGACTGAACATTCGATAACTCAATAGTCATCTGTAATTTCAAGCTTTTATCTGTGTAAAAGTTATGTTTTGGTTGGTTCCTTGACATTGGTATCATTGGAAGACCTTGCAGTTCCTTTAAACTTGCATTGCTGTCGGCAGTCTTGGGTGTCTTTCTTAAAGGCAGAGAAAGCTGGCAATTCCCTTTTAACCTTAAGGGAACGATAATCTGATAAAATGCTCCATATGTTCTCTAGCTACACAACATCAAACATTTAAATACCTAGTTGAGGCCGCTGTGTGTTTTTCCTTATCTTGCCCATCTTATTGGCCAAACTTGGCATGAAATAAGCTTTTCCTGAAACAGTTTTTAGTATTCTGATGGTGTTTTTCTTAACCGCAGAGGGATAATTTGAAAAAGAGGCTGGATGGATATCAATTTGAGTCTAATGGAACCAGTGGTAAAGTCCTTTTCATATTACTGTTTTTTTCCTCTACTTATTCAATCAAATAGCAATATTTTTATGTTGTTGGCCTTAGAGATCATTCAAGCTTGGGGGCCATCTCACCCTCCATTTTCTACCTTATTGCTTCTTTCTATGCAGAGGGGTTATCAGCATCCCTTGTCCTGATTACTGTGTTTGTTTGGTCATGAGACAATTGATGAGCATAATTGGAAAAATTTTCTGCTTCACCTTTTCAAAGAGTTAAATATTTGATTAACATACTGTTCTCTTCAAGAATTCATACTGAAGAACTGCAAAGAGGCTGAACTTAGATTTGCAATTTTTCATTTTCTTTTTCGAATCTACATCAGGGATATCCCAAACTGTTCCTCTAGATTTTTGGGGCCTGTCTTCGCTACTGTTTTTTCAGTTCTGAGATTTCTTCCCAATCCCAGGCTGTCATAGATTTTATGAATATCATTCTTATTTTTGGCTCTCATAAAAAGCCTAATTTTCACCTTAATACGTTTGACACTTTCAATTTTTTTGTTTAAGGTTTGCATGTTCAACATCCTGCAAAGAAGACAAAGATAATGAAGCATTCGTTAGAAAATACTTTTGACAACATGGCTCCATTGACTGGATCTATCCCTTCTCCAGCAACTTCACAAATGAGTAATATGTCCAACTCAAAGTTCATGAAAATTATTGGCCGGGACAGGGGCAACAAAAAAACTAAATCACTGAAGGTAGGCTTTTGAATTCTGGTGGTTATCATTTCTTTTCAACTTGCTTGTTCATATTCTTTCCACAAAGTTGAGCATTTATCTTCTGTTCAGATATCTGCTGGGCAGTCAGGTTCTGGAAGCCCATGGTCACTTTTTGAGGATCAGGTATTCTATTGCGTTTCATTTCCAAAATTGTCTCTATTTGGTTGTAGAAAGGTATTTAGGCTGTTATGGAAAATGGTAAATGAAAGGAAAAAGAGGGAAAAGAGAGAGGAAAGAGAAGAGAAAAGAGAGAAAGGGAGGGAAACAGAGTGAATGAGAGGGGAATAGAAGAAGAACAGAGAGGAATAGAGAGAATTATGGGGAGAAGAGTGAAAGGGAAAATGCAGTAGGATTTCATTAATTGCCAAAAATCATACAATAGCCGTGGGGGGACTGTTATTTATAGTTCCTCATAAAACCCTCCAACTGGCATACTAACAGTCTTAACTGCCATCTACTACAAGTACATATTTTCATATCCCTCAACAGTTTGGGATGGAAAACTGTGAAAATTGCTGCTGGAAATGAAATAGTGGAACGCATGAGGCGTCTTCATCTGGCAACCCTCTCCATTGCACCAATATTTCTGTAACTATTTGCCCCTTCCTCCTGCCCATCCTTTTATTCAAAATCTTCTCGGGAATATGCCTCTCAGGAGCTGTAGGCCAGTCTATAGGAGGATGTCTAGGCTTTACTGAAGGATCAGGACATAACTTCAGTAAAGAGACATGGAATGTAGGACGTATCCTTGAATTTGGAGGTAGTTCCAACCTGTAGGCAACTGCCCCCACTCTTTCCAATACCCGGTGGGGTCCAAAATACCTTGGAGCCAGCTTTTGTGAGCTCCTAATAGCTGCAGAAATGTGTCTATAGGGCTGTAATTTTAAAAAGACCCACTGCCCCACTTCAAATCGCGGTCAGTCCTCTTCACATCAACTTTTTGCTTCATTCTGTTCATTCCACCAAAAGAGCTTCCTCATGTCCTGATATGTGGGCTGCATCCTAGAATGTCCTCCTTGAGGACTAGTATGCACCCAATCCAGCAACTTTTGTTTCAACTCAGCACTGTTACCCACCACCAGCTTACCATTTCTTCTTAAAAATCTTCCATCCAATGAGTATTTTCCCACAACTCCACCTTGCTGTTGTAAATGGGAAATAAGTGCCCCTCAAATCAACATCTTTCACCCAACTCTCTTCAATAACTTTAACAAGTCATCAGAAGTTGTGTCAAAAGTTATCTGCAGTAAGTCAGCCCCCTTGCACTCGTGAGACAGCATCTACAACAGTATTGTTGTTGCCCTTCTTATAGTGCATCTCATAGTCATACCCCATAAGTCAGTGCTACCCAATACGTCTGAAACAGAGTTTTTAATTTTTGATCTAACAAAAATTTAAGACTCTGCTGATCTGTGCAGATTATAAATTTCCTCCCTTCCAAATATTGATGCCAATGCTTTACAGCTTGCATTACTGCCATCAGTTCCTTCTCATAAATAAAAAAAAGTCTCAAATGCTTAGGAGCCAAGGCTTTGCTGTAAAAAGCTAAAGGTTGAGCCTGCTGCATAAGCACTGCCCCGATTCCAGCCCCCACACGCATCTATTTCTAGGACAAAAACTTGCTAAAATCTGGCAATGCAAGAACTGGGGCTGTCAACAACACCTCTTTTAACTTCAAAAAGGCATTAGCTGCAGCATCATCCCATACAAACCCATTCTTCCTCTAACAACATTGTCAAAGGCTTGGCAATCTCACCATAGTTTCGAATAAGTACCCTGCTAAGCCAAGAAAAGCTCTCAGTTGCTTCACTGTTGTAGGTTCAGGCCATTCTTGCACAGCTTGCACCTTCTTGGGATCTGTGCAAACAGTACCGTTCCTGATTAAACCAAATATTCCACTTCTGTTGCGGCAAATGTACACTTGCTTCTTTTAACAAAATAACAATGCTGCCTCAAAATTTCTTGCACAACTCTCAAGTTCTGTACATGCTCGTCAATGGAGGGGCTATACACAAGAATATCATCAAAAAACACCAACACAAACCTCCTCAGATATTCCTTGAAGATACTGTTCATGGCCCCTTGAAATGTGGCAGGCGCATTGATTAGTCCAAAGGGCATAACCAACCATTCATAGTGTCCACTGAGTGTTTTAAAAAGTCTTGTGAGCATCTTCCATAGACCCTTCACCTTGCATTCTCCACATAAAATTCTGCCAAATACCAAACACCTTTAGCTTCTGACCACCTGCTACCTCCACTTCCCCGGTTGCAACATTCTCAGACCATCCAAGCTTTCTTGCCAAGTCATAATCCAAAAAATCATGAGTGCTGCCACCATCAATCAGAATCTGCACAGTTTTTCTTCCCACCTGGCCTTGCACTCTCATAGAAGTAACATTGTTAGTACCTTCTATGGCATGCAGTGAAATTTGAGGCGAGGAAAACCCTCCAACTTCATCCGTCTTGGTCCTTTCATCTGCATCTCTATCTGTTTCACACTCCACCAAGTGCAGCTGCAACTTCCTTCTTTGAGGGCATATGTGATCCTTAGAAAATTTCTCATGGCGGTAAAAACACAGGTTGCGGGCTCGGTGCTCTTCCACTTCTTCTGGAGTCAAGATTTTCCTAAAAGAAGCTGCTGTCTTGCTCTGGTTTTTGTTGTTTCCAGCTGTATTCACATCCAATCTAGTCTTCATTGAGCCACACCTTCCACTAAGGTTGCTTGATGGGAGCCACTACTCACTACAGTATTTCTATAGCTTTTCCACCTCCCTTGGCCAGCTATTGCCACTGTACCCAAACCCCAAGTAACTCCACTGTTACTTTGCTTAACACCTGTTGAGCTTCTTCCAGCTGTCACCTCTATATTTTTTTTCTGCATTTTAATTTCTTGGACTCTAGCCAAGTGTCTTGCCTCCAGCAACGTTGCGGGTTTAAACAATCTTACTGGACCAGCAAACTCCTCTTAGAGTCCTGGACTAAGTACTCCTCTGGTAGCCTTAATTTGCAAGATATGGCGTCAAAAAGATCATTAAAATCAGCCAGCGAACCTTGTTGTCTCAGAGTCATCAAATCTTCCATGGTGCCTCATATGAAGGTCCAAACCAATTCTTGAGAGCCACGACATACTCCCCCCATTCCAAGACCTCGGTTTCCCAGGTTTGTTTCAAAGCTTGTTGCCACTAAAATGCTTTCTCATCAAGATGCAAGCTCGCCATTGTTACCTTCAGTGCATCTGGCGTCTCATCCAACTGAAAGTACTTCTCACATTTCAAAATCCACCCAAGAACGTCACTTCTTTGGAATCTTGGGAACTCCATCTTTGTGAAACGAGTGGGATGCTGGTAGTCGAGGGTCTCAGGATGCTGTCGCTGCCTTCTAATGCGACAGCTAGTTCTGGCCTTTGATCACCCTAGTTCTGGCCTCGATCTTGCTGCCTTCTAATGCGACCCCGGCCTCTATCTTGACCTGGGCCCCCTTCGCCATCATTGACGGACTTTTCTTGTTCCCACATGAAGCCTATCAACTGTACAGACATCCCCCGCACCATGTCATACAAGGCCGCTAATTACTGGAATCCTTGCTCCAGCGTCCTTATGCGCTCATCAAGATCACGAACGGAAGTCTGGGCACCTGTCTCTGCCATCAGTCCAAGGAGCATAATGCTCTGATACCACTGTTGTGGAAAATGGTAAATGAAAGGAAAAAGAGGGAAAAGAGAGAGGAAAGAGAAGAGAGAAGAGAGAAAGGGAGGGTAACAGAGAGAATGAGAGGGGAATCGAAGAAGAACAGAAAGGAATCGAAAGAATTTTGGGAGTAGAGCGAAAGGGAAAATGCAGTAGGATTCTCATTAATTGCAAAAAAACATACAATAGCCGTGGGGGGACTGTTATTTATAGTTACTCATGACACCCTCCAAATAACATACTAACAGCCTTAACTGCCATCTACTACAGGTACATATTTTCGTATCATAAGCTAATTGAATTCCTAATTTGCTCCTTCAGGCACTTGTTGTCCTTGTACATGACATGGGCCCTAACTGGGAACTTGTCAGCGATGCAATCAACGGCTCCCTCCAGTTTAAGGTAAATAATGTATGCTTCAATGTCTTTGGTATTTGCCTTAATTATGAGGAATATACCAGCTTGTAAATATTTTTAAATTTAGTTTTGCTGCTGCAATTTTTTTATTGAGTACTTCATCTCTCTCCTATTTGGCTTTTTCTCATATATTTTGGAGCATGTGATGGTGCTTGTTCCAATTATACTTTGTTTCCTCTTCAATACTTCCAGTGTATATTTCGCAAGCCCAAAGAATGCAAAGAGCGGCACAAGATAGTGATGGATAAAGGTGCTGGTGATGGTGCTGATAGTGCAGAAGATTCAGGATCGACTCAGTCTTATCCTTCAACTTTACCTGGCATTCCAAAGGCAAGATTTTGATATTTATTTCACTTATTTCCTTTTCTTTCCTTGAGCATTAACATGTATAGTATTAATCCGTGTGAGACCTTTTTGCTGTTTGGCTAATTTCATTTTTTTTATTTTTTGAATACTGCTGTCACTTTCAGGGTAGTGCTAGACAGTTGTTTCAGCGGTTGCAAGGTCCTATGGAAGAGGATATGCTCAAGTCCCATTTTGAAAAAATTATTATGATTGGAAAGAGGGAACATTATAGGAGTCAGGTTTGTTTTTGATGTTTATCATTTTGCATTGATACATGTGATATGTGTTGGTCCTTTCGAACCTGATGAACAAGTCGGTGGTGCTTCTCTTTTTTTGCCTACTCAATACATGTTCTAGTCACTTCTTTGGATATTAACATAACTCAGTGTCATTTTTTGAACATAATGCATCTCCACAAGCTTTTCCTTATTCTTTTTCAATTACATGTTGAGAAATACTGTTTTCAGCTTGTTTATTTCAATGGCATGCTTCGCATATGGATGAGGTGTAAAGGCATGTATCAAATCATGACAAGAGATAAAGATGATGAATAATCATAAAATTTTATAGGCTAAAGCATTAAATGCTTAAGATCGCTCTTTTGAGCTAGTCGTTACTTTCTAGATTCTTTTCTAATCATGAGCTTTTCTTTTTTGATTTCTATATTTCCGGCAGAATGATAATCAGGATCCTAAGCAATTGGCAGTAGTGCACAATTCTCATGTTGTAGCTCTTTCACAAGCTTACCCAAATAACTTAAGTGGAGTTGTTCTAACGTAAGTTTCTCTGATCTTATCCATATTTGTGGTTTAGCCTGTATCCAGCTTATCACTGCCATTCATATTAATCAGCTTGCTACATTTATGTTTCAAGGCTTCTTTGCCTACTTTGAAACTGGGTTTTCTGACGGAAGCAAATTGACTGTACATTCTGTTTGTTGTTGGCTGACTGAAGGCCCCTTGATCTATGTGATGCAAATACATCAAACTCAGATGTTCTTTCCCTGGGTTATCAAGCTTCTCAAGCTAGTGGTTTAGCAATGCCACAACAAGGAGTGGTGTCACCAATGCTTCCTACCTCAGGTGTGAATTCCCCTATGCAAGGATCTTCTGGTATGATCCTTGGAAATAGTTCGCCAATGCAATCTGGTGTAGTCAATACGCGTGGCAGGTAGCACGTTTCTATATGGCTTAGTTGCTAACATTTTTTGATTATTATTCTGATCATATTCACACGCAGGGATGGGAGATACAATGTTGCAAGACCATCTTTACCTGTTGATGAGCAACAGAGGTTTCAACATTACAACCAAATGTTGGCCAGTCGAAACTTGCAACAATCGAATTTGCCCATCTCTGGTACCATGTCTGGAACTGATCGCGGGGTTCGTGTGCGACCGGGTGGAACTGGTATTGGCACAGTGCCTGGGATGAACAGAAGCATGCCCATGTCAAGGCCAGGGTTTCAAGGAATGCATCCATCACCGATGCTTAACTCTGGAAGTGTGCTTTCTTCTGGCATTGTCGGGATGTCAAGCGCTGTAAATGTACATCCGTCTGGTCAAGGGAATTCAATCAGACCCCGTGAAACTTTTAACACAATGAGAGTAAGTAATTCTTTTCTTTATTTTGCATGAAATGCGTACATCTCTATGTACATACATTTCTGCAAATGTGTGTTTCTTTGTGGGGACTGTTCTTGATTGAGGTTAGTTCAAGTATTGGATTTTGGGTTATCTTTTCAAGTTTTTTAGTTTGTCTCAGACTTGTGGACTAGTTTAAGAACATCACAACAATTGCTTGTTTTAAAGTTTAATCCTATCTCACTATTCAGCGTCAGCCCCATATTGAAGAATAAAGATATTTTGTATCAACTGACCTCTAAAAATGATCGAATTCCATGGAATTCACTGTTTGAAAGTGGCTGAGAATCTTTTATTCTGCCCTCTTATATGTCAGATTTTAAGTCTAGCTATGAGAATATGCATTGACGTAAAAATTCTAGTCAGTTCCTAATTTTATGACAAAAGTGTTTATTTTCTTCATAGCCTGGCCATAATCCTGAGCATCAGAGGCCAATGATGGTGCCAGAACTTCAGATGCAGATCTCACAGGGAAACAGTCAGGGGATTCCTGCTTATAATGGATTAAGTTCTCCTTTTGCTAATCAGACAACTTCACCTGTGCAGACGTATCCGGGCCATCCACAACAGCAGCATCAAGTATCTCCACGGCCATCTCATGTACTAGGCACTCATCATCCTCACCTTCAGGGTCCAAATCATGGTACAGGATCAGGGCAGCAAGCATATGCAATCCACTTAGCTAAAGAAAGGCAGATGCAGCAGCGTCTACTGCAGCAGCAGCAATTTGCTAACTCTAGTGCCTTGATGCCCAACACCCAACTTCCTAGATCATCGTCTATGCAGAATAACTCCCAGATTCAGCCACCCATTTCACAGCAGCCTGTATCACTTCCTCCTTCGACACCATCTTCCCCAGTGACTCAAATACCAGTACAGCAGCAGAAAATGCCACATCATGGTCTCAGCAAAAATCCTCAAACAGGTGTAGGTGGATTGACAAATCCAATAGCTAAGCAACGTCAGCGGCAGTCACAGCAGCAACAGTTTCAACAGCCAGGCCGGCAGCATCCTCAGCAACGGCAGCATTCACAATCAGCACAGCACGCCAATGTCGGAAAGGGGATGGGCAGAGGGAACGTGATGGCAAATCAGAATGTCTCCATTGATCATCCTCATCCCAATGGCCTTTCTCTGCCAGCAGGAAACCAAGGTTCTGAAAAGGGAGAGGAAATGATGCATTTGATGCAAGGTCAAGGCTTATACTCGGCTAACTTAAATCCAGTTCAACCTTCTAAACCATTGCTTCCACCTCAAACCTCAAACAATTCCCAGCCACAGCCGAAGGTATTTTCTGGCTCAACACCTCCTCAGTCCTCAAAGCAGCTCCACCAGATGCCTTCTCCTTCTGATAGCACTCAAAGTCAGGTTCCAGCTATCAGCTCAGGTCAAGCTGTTCCCACACAGATGATGGCTTCCAACCACCAGCATCTGCAACAGTCACAGACAATGCTTCACCAGAAGCAAAGTAGTCAAGCCCAATCAAATGTTCAGGGAATGCTTAAACGAAATCATCAGGCTAACTCTGATCTGCCAATAAAATCTCAAACTGACAAAGTTTGTATGGATCAGCATCCCTTGCACAGCATTTCGCAGATGGCCTCAAGTACAGCATTACCAATGCCTCAGTCATGCAACGATTCAGCTAGCTCTGCACCAGTTTCTATTGCCATTCCTCACTGGAAGGCATCGGAGCCCTTGTACGATTCTTGTTTGCCAAATTCAGCATCTCAGGTGGGTTCTGTTGGGAGTCCACCTCTGACAAATTCATCTGGGATTGAGACAGTTCCATCTGTCAGCCAAGGCTTAGGCCAGAGGCATTCATCAGGAAGTTTTGGGCAACATGGACACAATGCTGCAGCACAGTGGCAACAGCAGCAGCAGCCATCTAACAATTCAGCAACTCTGCCACAACCATCTCAACAAGTGTTCCAGTTGCAAGAGCAACAATTACCACAAGAACAAAAATGTTCTCCCATGCCACTGCCACAACACCAGCAGTCCCAGCAAACATCACATTCTCAATCAGTACAAGGAAATAATTTGTATATGAGGTCTTCCAATTCATAGCTGGAATGAAACAATCGTTGTGAATTGAGCATTCGCTGGAGCATCGGTGATGCTTGGATTGGGTATATAAGCCTTTGTAAGGAGCAGTGTACAGGTATACTTGGTAGCCTTGACCTCCTTTTTTCCCTTTAATAGGTTTACTGCAAATACTAATCAGTCAAACTAGATTGAGACTGCATGCACATGAATGGGTTGATCTGTCTCATTAGAAACATTTGGCCCTAATATTTAAATCGTTTTACAAATGTTATGCTGTTCTCTTGTGATCATGCATTTCTTTTAACACTATTGTCAAGTTCCCTTTCTTAAGGTTTAAAGTTCCTTTGAAAATTCCCTATTCTTTCCAATAACTGTTAGGAGAATCCCCGTTTCCTGCTCATTCACATTTCTGAAAAATTCCCGAGTTTGCATTATATTTTGATTATGCTTCCCAATAATGAGTTGAACGTAAACAGTGGATCTTTTGCAGATGAAGCTGGTTATTCGACAAGGGCATTCAAAGCAGTAAAATTGTGATTGTAGGTTCGTAAAGTACAAAGAAAAGTGTTCTGGCCCTTTTCCCTCCTTTAAACTTTTTGTTAATTTGGGGAAATCATGTATATTACCACTGGTCTAGAGGTTTGGGAAGATAGGGGACAGATATAGACATTTGTACAGGGTCTCATCTCTCCTTTTCTTGTACTTTCCTCTACCTTTTGCCCGGCTTCCCTGCCTGGCTGTGCAGAGGGGCCTTTTCTTTATGCCCCGTTAGGTTAGTGCTTATGCATTTGTTACACCATCAAATTAAGTAGTGATCATTGTTATGGGCAAAGGCCTTGGAAATTTTGTGAATATGTGATGTTCTGTGGGTGCATCTGATATCATTAGCATCGTCATAGGCAGTAGGCTACTGCCATGGATGCAATTTGATCATTGTAATGTTTATTGTGTTTAGTATTTAGTTTGCAACACGCCTTGATAGCTGATCCTTCTCCTGTATATATTTGAACTGTTTAACAGATGTATGTAAATGTCCTTTGCATCTTTTTTTGCAAATTTGATGGATCAAATTGAAGCTTTAAAGTCTTATTCTGCCTTGTATTTCATCCAAAGGGAAAACAAGATGAACAAAGCAAATCCGTATGCTTAAGATTCGTAGCTCAGTTACGTTTATATACAGTTAGTATCTTGAGACAGATTTTTGTATTTATTTCATTAAGCATCTTCGCCTATCCCGAAGTAGATCGTGTCATATCACAAGATACCATGGCAATTCTCTGATGATATTATTGAGCCAATAGACCGTGGATGTGTAACTGTTAAACCCGCCTTTGGTTGTGCTACATTTCATTGAACAGGTAACCCTTTGAGGTTTTGCACTGCTTTTCTTTATTCGTACAAGCTATACAGCACTAGGGTTCACAAGATTTAATTTGATTCGGGATCTCGTCCTCGTGTCTCTTATGATTGCTTTCACCTCATATCATTTTTATTTTTGGTTACGTTGCCAGATTCAGCATTATGTTGGTCTGTTTAACGGAATCATCTGTTTACATGATCTTTTCTACTAATTTCCTTCTCTACTTTAAAAAGCTATAGTGAATTGAAATGCCATCGTCAAATGATCGTCCTGTTATTATTCCCATTAATTTTTTGCCCGAAGATGCTTTGACGCTCAATACTGAATATTGCCTCAACTGAATGATTTATCCAAGTAGGGGTAACCAAACACCAATCGCCTACTCAGCAAGGCAAATTTTGAAAAGAAGTCGCGGCTGGGTTTGTTGAGCAATTGCTATGAATATATTGAAGAAAGGAAAGATAACGGATTGCCAGATGATACAAAACTACCGTTACCGTTATGGCTTTAAGTTTTACACAGCATAAAGCAATAAAAAAACGTGTCTTGTAATTGGAAGTCCAGGCCATAGTGGCCCCACACACCAAGATGATGTAACAGAACGAGAAGCACTAGAATTGAATGAATGATGTGCATATTCCCAAAAAGAAACAGAGTACGAAAACTTCTAACTGAAAATCCTCAAGAGTTGCTTATCATCCAAGTTAAGAAGTAAGCAAGTATGCATGCACATAAAACATAATTAATCCAGCAACGGACAACACTGAAACGGACAACAAAATCATCCCAAAATAGATTAGCTATTCCATTATCAAAAGCCACTTTCTGGCGCTCAAGTTACATTAAACCCAAAAGAGATTGGTTACTTAAAACTAGTACCAAAAACTGAAGCAATGATATCAACAACTATGTTCTGGGGATCTCTTATCATCTTCATTCTCTTCATCTCCATCTCCAGTCTCTATCTCTCAGTCTTCTTTACCATTTCTATCTTCCTCCTCCACACCACTTCCATTCTCTGCCAGAATGCCCTCATCTCTGCAGCCAAACGCCACTCCACCGCTATCCCTCCACCGCCCTCTTCCTCCTCCAATACCACTCCATCATCCTTCTCCTCGAGTCTCTTCCTCTTTTCACCACCTGCAAACCTATTCACAATGCCAGGTTTCCTGATTATATAATTGATACTCCGCGACTTGGGTTTGTATCCATAGGTTTGCAAATCTTCTTCACCTTCCTCCTCAAACATAATCAAAGGAGAAGCAGAGATTGGAAAGGGACCGAGTTCCAACGAGTCCATCAGATCAAAGTAGGGCAACGAACTCGCGCCTCCCGTTGATACAAGGCGTATCTCATGGCGTTAGCGTCGACGGAGCTTCTCCATCTTGTTGCGGCATTGCGTGGCGTGGCGTAGCGTGTGGGGATGGCAGCGGCAATCTCTTGCCATCGGGTGGCCTTGAGTTGTGGGCGGTTAGCAGCAGTAGTGGTGATGAGCTTGGATAAGGTGCGTAGTTTGTAGGTGGGTCCACATGAGCCCTCGCTTGGTCAAGTAGTTGGATGGGGATGGTGTGGACATTGTGAAACTGTTAGGGTCTAGGGTTCCGTGAATGTTGTTTCTACTTTCTATTTTAAATAGAGTATATAGCATAATAATTTTTAAGTAATTTTTATGTTTCTACAAAAAAAATTAATTTACACTTAACAGGCCTATAGTACAGAAGATGTACATTACATCAAGTGTTTTGTGCTTTAAAGGTACAAAATAATGGCATTAGTTTTCATTACAATAAAGATTGCCTCGGTTTTAAAGCACCTGTTACGTACACACGCACTCTCTCTATCTCTGTCTGTGGCTGTGTGTGTGTGTGTGTGTGTGTTATGCGAAGACATGAATGAGGTTTTAGCGTTGTAGAAGTAAACAAATCAATTGTGGGTATAGTAAGTGTATCTGTGAAAAGCAAAATGTTCATGTACAGAATCGCGCGAACTCTTCTATGTAAGAAATTGACTGAAGTCTCCATGGGTTGTGTTATGTGAAGGGGAGAGTAGCTAAGAATTAATGGACCCCCTATCCCCATGCCATGAACATATGCATGCTAGTCGCTAGTCACAATCATCAACATCACTCAGTTGTCTTTCGTTTGCTCATCTTTGACTTTGAGGAGGAAAAGTCATGCAATTCCTCGGCCAGCAAGAGCTTGCTCCCTGCATTTTCAATTTACGTGAGCACATGCTTGGCAGCCCAAACAATCTAGTGTTTCTGCTGGATGTTATATGCATATTCTACAGAATACAGCACTACACAAAGTAGGAAATTTCTGATAAAAACATCTCCATGTCTCCCATCCCCTCTCTCTTGTTAGCTTATTTGTATCTTTACTCCTATTTGGCTTTTGACTTGCTAAACTCCGGTTTGTAATCTTAGCCTGGTCACTGTCTGCTGCTGCTCACATATTTAGTGGTGACTATCACAGTATGATTCATGGCTACTACTCTCAACTAACTGATGTATCAACAGCTTTAAAACAAAAATGATCGATGCCAAAGTAAACTGAGACTATTTAAGTGTACTACTGCAACGGTGGATAGCAGTTTATGCTTATCCGAAGTAACACTGTCAACTTGTCTCGTGCCCACACACCAAAGACGAAAGTCAGAAAGCCAGGATTTACCGTCAAGGTGTTCCACTTTAGATTTTCGAGCGACTCAGCAAGTTCCACTTGTTTTGAAGCAGTTGCAAGTAATGCCTAAAATAATGAAGGTTTCAGCAGTTAATAACAATGACAGTTATACATATACCCTCGTTTGTTTAAAGCAGCACTCTTCTTAAAAAGAAGGATAGCTTACACTTTTAGTCTTCTGCAGATCATATTCTATAGATTTAATTCGACTCAACGACTCAAGAAGCATGCCCTCTTTCTCAGGTGGAATATCAGTGGGCTTTTTGACCAGCTCATTTACTGTTGCTTCTAATTGTTGCAGCCTCTGCCAGCATGGATGGAGCTGGTCCTCTTTTATTTCCTCTGAAATCTCTTGCATTTGACAATTTGAATCTGCCAATTGATGGTTAGACTGGGTTACTATTCGCCTTTCTGTATGCTGCACTGCGAATGTTCTTCGCATCCTTGGAAGCAATGGACATATCCACATAAATAATTTGATAAATAAATGGACTACAAAACTTGTTGCATGGGGAATCCATTTCCTCCTGTGCACTTCCTCATCAACACCGCTGGGTGAATCATCTGTCCAAAATAGCAAATCATTGAAGTGAATTCTGATCAAGACAGAAAGAGAAAGCATGTATCATTGCCTAATCAGGACTTAAAGGATGCTTTGCCCATCAACTATGTAATTGCCTAATCAGGACTTAAAGGATGCTTTGCCCATCAACTATGTATTTAGAAGTTGTAAGATGCAATCTAGTTTTGATGCTTGAAAATAGCATCATGGATCATCATCACATCATAAAAATCCAATAAAAGACAATAAAAATTGATAAACTGCATAGCAAACCAACAAGATAATCATTAAACCAAGTTTCAATTAGAAGAGAAATTGTGGAGTCACATACTTGGTTGTGTCTCATTTACAGATCTTGTAGTATCATTTGCAACCAAGCTGCTTACATCGGCACCACCATCTGTTCTTGCCTGGTGAAGATGTATATGGTAAGCTATTAGTTATAGGATGCATGACATGTTCCAAAATCATGCACTGCACTTCTTACAGTAGTTCAGTGATCATAGTTCAAACTGAAATTTGATTATGTTCCTTCGGAATACAAATCACTTAACATAGAAAAATTAGCATGCAGAAGCCAACATTATGGCATCGGTAAATTTTCAATCACCCACACAAATACTTTAGAAAATAGTTTCGCCTCATCTTTTGTGGCTTCTGTACTAACATAATTAACAAATGAGAGAAATGAAACTTCTTCATGAAAGAAAAGGTTTCAAAATCATAGGAACGAAATATGATTCAACAGAGTGATGCATTCATTTTCTCTTGTGCTATCTTCTTTTGATTCTCATCCCTCATTTACAACTGTCAACAAACATTAAGGAAATTACATCACAAGTAACTGGCTTTAAGTAAAACAGCAAAAGATCTACTTGAGGGGATATAGGATGGCTGGCTTTCATAGGATATTTACTATGATACAATCCTATATGCTTACAGAAAAGAAAAAAGAAACAAAGTCAAATACTCACTTCCTCAAACATTGGCATTTCTTGAGTGAAGCCCATAGTATTTAGCCTTGTATCTGAGCCCGGATCTTCAGCAGATATTTCACTTCTTGAAACCTGCAGTAACATCATATGCATATTGATATGTACAAGATACAAAATTTACAAATTGATTCTTCTGCCACCAACCTTAGAGGCAAACAATTTGATTTCTACATCATCATCATCATCAGAACTCTTAATTTTTCTCAAGTAAATTGCTTCCCCAGCATAAACAAGCTGCAAGTAGAATATAGATTGCTTTATGTCAGAAACGCTGTAAGCATATGCAGAAGTTTTATCAATAGAATTTGCAAACACCATTCTAAACTAATAATCAATACACCAATTCAATTGGGTAACGTTGCTTGATACTAACTAGGATCATACTTTCATTATTTCTGGATCATTCCATGGCCCCTTGTCAGATTTAAGACAACCACCTTCATTCGGGCACGAACAGTTTCCACCAAGAAAGTTTGGCAATTGGCTGTTTAAAATACCAACACAAGTTTTACAGAAGTTGGGGAAGAATTTCATCTATAATGAGATGTAAGATATCACATTAACATAAATGAAATAAATCAAACCTCGAGTCAATGATCTCCAACAACTTATTCTGGAATTTATTGCCTAAAACCTGGGGCACCAGAATGATTTTGTTCAAAAAAAATTTTAAAAAAAAATCACACAAGTAAATTTAGGGACATATTTGCAACATCTCATACATTTATTTTTGAAGTAGTTTTTGGGTCAAGAAAGCTTTTCGCAGTGTTCCACAGAAATTTGAACCCATTACCGGCATTAACGATAAACATCTGATGTAGTGTCTGTTGAAGACTAGCTAATGTCAGAGACAATCACAAGAAAATTCACAAGTGACTTAAATGATCTTGTTATTTAATGATTACCACCTCAGGATAATTGTCACCATCAATTTTCTGCATGCGCATAACCAGGTCGTGTGCAACCTTGCCAAAGCTCACAAAATTCTGTATAGTTAATAAACATAAGTGACACATGTATCAGTGATATCAATTAGTGTAAGGCATTGGTCTCTGAAATTACCAGGCCTTGCACATCCAATATGGATACAGTAGAATCTATGTGCCTCCTGGCTGCAATAGAACATGCAGGAAATTTCTCAGCAAAAGTCTTCTCAAACCCTTGAACATGATATTTTAAGAACCGGTCGACAGTTGTTACACTCATTAGCTTGCTAGGTTCAATTTTTCCAAGTCTTTCGATATAAACAGGTCGGCCTTCCTTGTCTACCCCATGATAACCATGAGGGTAATACCGTTGGACTTCTTCATATTCATCATATACAAAATCCTAAACTTGCAATGCAATGTTAATGAATCTGTTAGATCATTTGGAAATTAAAGCGAAAAAAGAAGTGATGATGCTGGTATGCTGAAAATTATGCGAAGGTCAAATAATTGCATGTTACCTGTATAATATTATCTACCCTATTTTCTTTCCTCCAATTGATCATATCCGACCACATCTGTACAGTTTTATCAAGGTCAAATTTCCTTGCTTTTAGAAACCTGAAATCATGAGCCTGCAAATTAGTGGATCATATTCCTCTTAGGTTATGGAAGAAACAATGTGAGAGTACAAGATGAAAATTGCTTCCGAACCATAAAGCCTCTTAAGAAATAGCAACTCTTCAGCCAAAAAGAGTGAGAAAAGAGAGCTAATGAATATAAATACTACCAATATAAAGTACCATAAATTGGAAGTGTTCAAGCACAGTGATCACTTTAGTTTCCACTTTCACCGTAGAAGTATGCATTTATTCTATCATTCCATATTTTTCTAAACGCATATCAAATATCAGGCATAACTTAGTATTGTTCTTTGGTCCTTTTACATCTGGATCTGCACACAGCTGAATAGTTATATTAATTCCAGAATAATCTCCACTATAAAATTCACTGCAATAATAAGAATCGAAATACACCATTCTCAAAGATGCCAAACGGTCTAAACTTCGAGTTTAGTATAAGTTCAAAGCATCAAACCAAATCATTGAATTACCTCAAAAGAGTGTGGTAATCGTCGAGGCGAGGAGGAAGCAGATCTTTGACAACCAGTGCTTGACGAAATGCATTGACAGCCTCTTCCTCCTCTGCGTCCCGAATATCATTGACGGAAATCCCGGCGTACCGACAGTCGGCGACTCTCCTTCCACGTTTCCTAAGACTGTGCGTGAGTTTGGTGGATGCAGTCATTGCCTTCTTCTTCAGAGATCTGACTCTCCTTCTGCGTTTCTCGTCTTCGGAGGGCTCCAGATCCAATCCTCTAGACCTCTCACTCTCATAAACCGAAACTACCTCTTCTGCAAAGCAAAACGCAACCGCATTATATCTCATTGCAATACAATTCACCATTACTCCCTAGCTCAATCTCGATTCTATACTTATTCACCTGGCATCTTTGATACAACTGGAATTCACACAAAATCTGAAAAACAAAACAAAAGAACTCAGAAAATCGTAAGACAGCGAAAAGTCATAGCTAGAAGGCATCAATCGGATCTGGAAGATTCAACAACCAAAACCTTAATAAAAGAGAAGCTAAGCATCTCAATGGCGTTATAAAGAAATGAAAAACAGAACAGGGAATCAATACCTTGCACTAAACTGCATTCACACGATTCATGAATTCGCAGTAACTCGTGGATTCGTGGATATAAATACGCACACGTGCCCGAGGTGATGCGATGCGACGGAGACTCTCTCTCTCTCTCTCTATCACTTTAATTCTCTAGAAGAGAAATTGCTTTCAGTCTACGAATGTATTTTTACGCCACTTTTGTGCTTTACGCTTTTATCTCAGAACCTCTGTTGTGCCTCCTGTGTATGCATCGTCTGTTAAATAATAATAATACTAATAATAATGAAAGAGTCAGGGACTGTTGATTGTCGTTATGGATGATGGTTTATTCGTGAAACGGCCATCTTTGGAACTGTCGTTTGGTTAACGTCGTGGAAGAAGGAGGACGGAGAATATTAGGTGTACCATTGTGTTCACGCTACGCATACATAGGCATTTAACTAACTCTCCTCCACGTCCCCCGCCTTTTCTTTTGATGTCTTGAATCAAATTGAATTAGTTTAGGTAGCTCCCACGCGATACGACTGCGTACTTAAATGCGGGAAGTGTTGGATGTTCAATATTTTAGTATCTGTTCTTCAAACTCAGCTCAGGTATGACATGAAACCAAAACATCAAAGGAATGAAATTGGTTTTATTTATGGTCTTTTCCATCTACTTGTAATCATTAATATTAAAACATTACTTTGTCTATGGTAGCATTGAAATCGCATCACTTGGATGAATAAAAATGGTAATTTTGAAATATCCTAATATTTTCAGAAAATATAAACGAACATGAGGATATCTTATCATTTTTCTTCAATTGCATTTTTTATTCCAAATCGCAATTATCGAGATTATGTAAAGACAATATCTTTTGGTACGGAAAAATAAAAATGTGCACTCGCTCGCATTATAAATTTGCCAAAATGATTATTAAGAAAACTTAAAAACATTTTATATAGTATAAAGAAGAGAAGTAAGGAGTGAACAGAAGGATGATAAGTGGAAGTGGATAACTAAAAATCCAATTTAGGCATCCATTTAACGGCACCAAATTCGGCCGTCAGAGCGTTTCATTAAATGTCAATCTGAATTGACAAACTGGAAGTTCCACTAGAAGACTCCAGAAAGAATTGAAGAACAGTAACGTAACCCACAGAAAGCAGCGGAAAAAATGACTATGAAAAGAATCTAGAAGCTTTTTCTTTGATTAAGAATAAGAACAATAAATTGTTTCAACTGTGATCAAATCATGGCATAGTAAAAAATAAAACTGTGGATTCTAACAATTGATTCATTTGAATAAAACAAAATATGAATAATAAGAAATTATACTTTGATCATGTTCTTTTTAAAAATTCTTTGAAACTTTTTAATTTGTCAACCACAAGTTGTTCACTTGTTCAATCTTTGATAGTGTCCAACAAAACAACTTCTCAATACTTTGAGAGGAAGAATGTAAGAGTGTTAGCCCAATTTTCTTTTCTTACTATTAATAAAAAAAAAATTATGGTGCTTTTGTAATTTTATTAAAATTAAATTCCTTAATTATAATTAAAGTTATACTCAAATTATAATTAACTTTATTTTAATAAAATCAAATATCTTATATTTGATCCATAAAGTTTATCTTTATAATTAAGTCTAACTTAATTAAATTGATTTTTTTCATAAATTATTCTTTGATGTGTGACTTATTATGTTCCTAATATATTGGCAATGATTACAAATTATAATTATAATTCATAATTAGAATTATAATTAGATAAATTAAATTAATTTTTCAATTAAACAATTTATAATCATAGATTAAGATTGACGTATAACAATATGTCATGATCACTCAAATATCAAGAATGTCAAAGTTGTTTGACTTAACTTTTCCATGCGTGGTTATGATGTACAATTTAATTCTTTCGTCATGCAATATTTCAATTAAACAAAGTACGGATATAATGTCTACTCTTTTGGTCCAATCATATTTGTTCTTACTAATTAGTAATTTATTTATTATAATTAATATTTGAAAATGCCTTTTCAAATGTCAATTTACTCTAGTTAGAGAATTCCATAAACCACTACTAATCAAGAACATTGGAACATTCTCTCTAGTTACTTTAAAATGACGAATCCTTTATTGACTTACTCAATTATTTCCATATGATCCATATTGCATCTAAATACTACTGACTGAATTATCCTAGGACAATTCGTAAGTAGTATTAAAACACAGCAATTTTCACACGAGATACTTAGGTAATCTCAAATCTAAGGATCAATTATACAACCATCATTATGAGAAAATCCACAGACACTGGTGGCTTCCCCAATTATGCATGCAGAGTTTGTGGCATGCTATAGACTGCTACACAGTCAACTTGGCTCAGGAATTTGATTTATAAATTATCTGTGGTTAATTCAGTGGCTAGAATTATTCGGTTATATTGTGATAATCATTTTGTTGTGATGTTCAATAACAACAATAAAAATATCATAAGGTTTAAGCATTTGGAGGTCAAGTATTTGACCATCAAGGAATTAATACAGAAAGGTGACATTGAGGTGGAGCATTTGAGGATTGAGAGTATGCTTACTGATCCTTTGACTAAAGGACTTCTCTCACATGTTTTTAAGAGACATATATATAGTATGAGTGAATTGAAATCCTTAAGCATTGTTAGTTAGGGATCACTATGTTTGCTCCTTGTACATTTGTATATTTTTCATGTATTATGATAGTATGTTTTATGAATAAAGATGATCATCATTTTGCTCTCAGTCATACATGTTGTTATATATTGTCGTAATACAAGTGAAAGTCTTAAGATTTGTTTTAATCTTAAGCATTTTAAATGGTCAATGGGCACATATATATAGATTGACCTTGAGTCTGTGTCATTGGGACACATACCTACACATATTTGTGTAAATCCATGGATTTTAACGTGACATTTAGGGATATAAGTGCTTAATCCTATAAGGGTTTTTTTAGCATTTAGTGAGAAAAAGCAAATTTCTCTAATGTTGTTTAGCATAAAGTTTAGAAAAATTAAGACCTACAATCGAAAAGATGATACATTTCAATTTATACAGGTATCATCCTAGTTTGTCACACTCTATTTTCTCATTCGTTTTAGTAAGGTATCAGATATGCATGATTGTATTGGATCTGTGTCACACATGACATATGCATTTGATATTTTTTGGTATCGAAAGCCTTGCGGGACGGAATGATGGACTTCCACTATCTTTGGATCAAATGGTTTTTAAACTTGATCGACCTATACATTAATTTGGCTTAACCTTTTTTAATGTATTTTTTATAATTGTTACAACTATTGTAATTAATTATTATCCAAAGGGGAGAATGTTAGTAATTTTCCTAAGGTTGGGCAACAATTAATTACAAATTTAACGATTCTAATAATTTCACGTTAAAGATAATTTGCATAATCTATGCAGCAAACATTCTTTGAATTTTTTCCTCTTTTTTTCTTCTTCTTAGTCCACGAAGAAAAGTGAAAATTAATCTTCGAAAAATGGCCCGGATATTGTTCTTTCAACTCACTTTAACTTATTGGCTTCCGAATTGTGCTTAAAATCATATATTAGTCAAAATGAATATCTTGAGCAATTTCATGTCAGTAATCACTAAATGTTATGGAATAATTTCATAATCAATTAAGCACCTATCAATATTATGTTGTATCAATTATATATTAACTTTATCTATTCTATTATTATAGGGATTGATTAGAGTAGTAGAAGACATAATACCATGTGTCACTCATCGTATAGGTGCAAGGCACATATACCATAATTGGCATATGAATTTCAAAGGAAAACACTTGCGAAAGCAATTTTGGAATTGTGCTTGGTGAACATATATGAAAGATTTTAATGAGGAGTTGAAAAGACTGGACAAAATCACACCTAGATGTACATCATCATTACTCAAATATCTAAAGGAGAGATGGGCACGATATTACCAGTCCTTTGATTCCAAATATCCAGTTATTGGTAACAACATGAGTGAACCAATCAATGGACGGATATTGCCAGCTAGAGATAGGCCAATTATAAGCATGCTAGAAACAATTAGAATAATGATGATGATGAGGCATGCAGAGAGGAGACAACTTTTACATGGTTGGAAATCAGAAGTTGCTCCTAAGGTTGTGAAGAAATTAGAAAAAAATAAGAAAGATGCTATGCATTAGAGAATTGTTTGGAATGGTGATGGAATGTATAAAAGTACTAAAGGTAATGCCAATCATATTGTGAGGATTGTTAGAAACCAAATGTGTAGTTGTTGGGCATGGGAACTGTATAGATATCCTTGCAAGCATATTGTAAGTGCTATTCACCATCAAAAACAATGGGCGAAGGCATATGTGAATGAGTACTATAAGAAGTCTGAATTCATGATAGTGTATGAGCATGTCTTACAACTTATTAGTGGCCTACAGTTGATGATGAAGATCTAGTAAACCCCTAGGCAAAAGAGTCATGCTGGCAAGACCTAAAACAACTAGAAGGAGAGTAGTAAATGAGCCTACTAAGTTGAGAAATCCAAGAAAGTCTAATAGAAAGGTTCAAGTACAAAAATGTGGAAAATGTGGCAATTCTGGTCACAATGCCAAAAAATGTAACAATCATTCATCAACTCAACCAACTCAGTAATCTCCACAGGTATGAAAAATTCTTTGTATATATTGCTTCATATTTCTAATGATCATTTTTGACATTATTTGATCCATATTTATTAGGTCATTCCCAATGTCTCCTCACAACCTGAACATGTTGTTGTAGCAAGTCAACAAAACAATATTGTGAGTATATTTACTTAATCAACCATTAGTGATTTATTTCAAGATTGAATATTGTTAACGACATGTTTATTTGTAGGTTGGTAGCTTGTCAAATAGTCATAAATGGAAGTTTGGAGAAGTTGATCCCTATTCATTCAAACTGTCTTTTGAACTAAGAGGTCTGAGTTTTAAAGGACAGCCTAGCATAACTTCTCAACGGCTACATACTGAAGCTATGAGGTAAAGATCATTAAAAAATCAACCAGTAAATGATCAACCTTTTTAGTTAAATGCAAATGAGGGAAGCAATGTGGTTGACTCGTAGACTTTACATTGATGTTGTCTATATGGACAGATAGATATCATAACTTTTGTATATAAACGAATTGTGATGTAATCACTTTACTGATATTATCACTTTTATATATAATCATAAATGGACATGTTGCTCCAATTGTTTATTCTGATATCATTTTTGTATTTAATTGTTTATGATGAGGCCATATGAACAATTAATTCTTTAAAAGATTATAAACTATTAATTACGGTCATTAAAGGAACTTTATGAATAACAAAACAAGAAAGAAAAAACATAATACAAAATATATTAGTTGAAATGAGGAGCTTTCATTCTCATAAATCAAGTTTTTTGAAAAATAGTACAATTTACTTCTACTTGTCCATAACAAACCATATTTTTAAACTCATCATAAGTACAAATACCCATATAATAATTAGTACAACAAATCTCAACTTATTTTTCTCTTTTGCCAGTAAAACAATGTCTTCTTTCATTAGCTTCATTTGCTCCTCAAATTTGAACGTTGAATGTGATTCAATTGTGCTTTGTTCAGCCTCCTGCTTCAAACTATCTACTTCTTTCTTCAGGTTATGAATTACTTCAATAGCTCTGTCGCTAAATTTGTCATCGTACCACTTAAAAAATTCACATTTTCTAACTTGAAAGATCATTAATAATTATTAGGTAAAAACATTAATCATATATACAAACAATTTTAACTTATTGACAAAAATTAAGTTTACACAATATTTATGGCATCCATAAAATCTTCTTCCTGAGTTTTTTTTAACTCCATGAGGTTCTTAACAGAGCTTTTAAACCACAATAACACACAACATTATCATTATTTGAATTTAATGCAGTGTTAGTTGAAGACGTAATGTCCATATCTTTGGATAGTTGCTACAAATTTATATTAGTACTCTTATTTCTTCTAATTAAAGGTCGAAACAATATGTCAACAATCTGAAATAACTCCATATACAAATCATTCAATCATTCATATATGTCTTATATATTCAAATAATGTGTATAGAGTAAAAACATTAACTGGTTTCACCAAATTCATTAAAATTTTCCTAAACCCCATTCCATTAATTTTCTTTATTAAAAATGTAACAAATTTTACACATAATGACCTTTCTCCACATAAAAAGACATAAGACTTTAGCCTTTAGTCTTGTGTCTGCCCTAGAACATATAAAAATCTCTCATATTTTCATCTATGTTAGTTAAGATTTTCCAAGATATTCATAAGTGTATCCCATAAGAGTAAATGATCCAAATCTAAAATAAGTCTAAAAATCTGATGCAAACTTTGGAAATAAGTCCATGATTTGATCAGATCTTCCTTTACAATCAATTTAGACACCCATAGATGGCTCCCACCTACTTATTGATGTTAGGAAATGTACTAGAGAGTGTATTAAAAGACCACTATACACCTGTCACCAGTAACCATGTTTAGGCATTTCATGGTTAGTCAATTATATGCAACCATAGATTACTTGAGACTATCTACTATTCAACAATGCGCAAAAGATTTGGAGTGTAGCTTCTTAGACCTATTCTCAAGAGGGCAATGATGCTAAGACCAATAAGATAGGAAATAAGTTACATGAGACTAAATAAGAACTTACAATAATTTTTTGACTTATACTACATGTTTAGGCAAAGATAAAGTCAACATTTAGAGTAGTCACTCAATGCTATATTCAAAGACTTAAGCCAAGATAGGAGATTCAATGTCTGCTAACCAATAGTTGATTCAATTACATAGCATATTAGGACATCCATCACTTAATGTTTTAAAAAGATAATAACCAAAGTTGTTTAAATATTGCAATTTCAATTTACTATTTTTTAATGCTTGTGACACAGAAGACATTCTTATACTTTGAATGTCCTAAAACTCTACTAAGGTGATGTAGTACTTTCATATGTATTTTTTATTAATAGAATACCTTTGAAATCTCTTAACTAATATGGTAACACTAATAAAGCAATAAGTGGAGGCAGGCCAAAGATCATGGATAAAGAAGACATTTCTAGAAGATAAATTGATAGTCTCTTAATAAAGCTAAGGTCTATATTTAATCAAATTTATTTGGAAACAATATAAAGATTGTTGTTTGCTGAAGAAGAAGACACACAAAGCATAAGCTGAGGCAGACAACAAGCACACAAATAAGCATATTTAAGGGGCCACACAAAACATAAAAGGTAGACAACAATGGACCTACCTCGATGAAATGTCGACCTCCGAATATAGATACTCGATAAGCGTATGAGTTGAGTTGCTTGGTGTGTGTGATAACAATAACAATTAAATACGATCCAATCGTCTGAGGAAGAACACACAGGGATTAAGGATGAGGAAGAACACATAGGGAAAAAGAGGGAAGAAGCGCGAGATGAGGGATTTTGTGGTAAGAAGATGGTAGATTAGGGATTATGGATTGGAGGATTTTTGTTAGGGAAGAAGATCGCAGATTAGGGATTAGGGAAGAACAAAACGTTGCGTGATGGGTTTGGTCGAGTTCAAAACAATGTGTGTGGGATTGGACAAAACGGTGTGTTTCCACATTTGTCCTAAAATGCTACGAATGAGGGAGGAGGGAAACGTTGTGTTTAATCTGTGCATGTAGGACCCACCTCCACGCTAAAATCCACATCAGCTTTTAACAGACCATGTCAACGGTTCCTGTAACGACGTCAATGCTTAGGGTTTAACCTGAACGTTTTCCAAACCTTTATTGTGCTCAAAGAAAACTATGGAAAAATGATCAAATTACATTGTAAGGTATAGTTTACGTTTATACTTTATTATGTTCATGCATTAATCATGCTATAAAGATTAAAGTGATCTTGACTTTTAAGAAATTAAAAAATTATTTTTATTCACTGTGCGTGGATTAAATTCTACCTTTATTTTCCAACATGTAAAAATATGCATATGTACTTTTATAGCACAAACTTATAAGAGGATTTATTTAGTTTGCTACCCAAATGACTCAAACTCTAAAGAAGCTCATAATTTCCCTAATTTAACTGAACTTCTCCTTTCATATGAATGAACTTGATATTTTTATAGGCAACATTGTGTTCTTTTGTCTTATTATACAAAGATTCTCTAAAAAAACTAAAGTTTTAGAGAATTTTGTATGAAAGATTAAGAGATCTATTTCTACCTTAAATTCCCTATAATTTTACCTAGAGATGTGTAGGGTCTGATGCGGTTAAACAAGACTGAATGGTTCGATTGCTTGAATAAAATGACAATATTTAGAATAAACTTTTCAAAATGGCATTATTTCATTATAATTTGATATCATTTTTAATAAACTTTTCAAAATAATGTTGCTTTAATTTTAAAATTTCAAAACGACATTATTTTAACTAAATTGGGGGATGCAAGATTATTCAAATTTACCATATCCTTAAGAATGTCATTCTTCTTTACGGTGAAAGCGTCTACATTATTTGTTTAACATCACTTCGTTAAATCAATATAAAGATTTGAAACAACATAACAGTTACTATCGATGCTCAATCACGGTTTATAAGTTATTTTTTACTTATTCAGTTCAATAATCAAAGAATTCAATATTTTTCTATATAATTCCTTTTATTATATATTTCTAATGTAAAATAGTTTCATTTATAAATTTTCAATCTCTCTCTTTTTCAAGTCAATCCATCTACGTCTAACTCTCCTTCAATTTATAATTAATACAACATTAGATTCAAATCCTTTCATATTTGAAGGTTAATTAATCATAGATATATTTTTACTTCCTATCTAATATGGTTTTAAAAACAATACAAATCCCAGAATAACATAATGAATTGACCAATTTTTATTTCACATAAATGACTTCAACGTCGGTTTTGAGAGCATACCATAACATTTTTGACTCGTCCAGGTCGGTCAGAACCTACAACATCAACCTCAAAAAGAGAGAACCTGGATTGCTTATTTAAATAGCTGCAATACAAATATTTATATACATGTCTGTTAAAACTATCACTAACATGCAACAAGGAAACAAGAAACCACTTCTTGTTATTATTACATGTTAACAGGCTTCCCGTGGCACGCTTTGGCAGCGCCTTTTCTTCTTGAAATTCACCTGAAACGGACAACTTTAATATCATCACTTGTTCAAAAACGTAGTTTGTCCATTACTATGTTCTGAATTAGAATGATCCATAGAAGAATGGGGATTAGATGGAAAATAAATCTTCTAATGTATCTAAATTATTAGTATTTATCTCCAGGAACTTATGTTAGAATTTGGATTAAGAAGCAATTACATGTAACATCAAGCAGTAATAACAATAGTTGTAAATATTTTGATTGCAATTTGGAGGTCCAAATCTGGGAAGTCAGGAGAAGCCTGAATAGTTGTAGTGTAGTACCTCAGAAGATGGTGGGAGTGAAGAAGCACGCACAGCAGACTCTCTCAGTTGCTGAATCTCTCCAAGCTGGTTCACCAACTCCTCCACAAGTTTCAATTGAGCATAAACTCGTTCCTTGTGCTCTCCATCGATGCTCAATTTCTCTTTTTGCTCTTGCACTAGTTGAAGCTGTTTTCTAAGCCAATCAACTTCATTGTCAATTTTAAACCTCTCATCATACCCTGTAGGGAAAGAATTTCCCCGTGAGTCAACGCCCAAACTTTTGCACCTTGAACTATCCAACGCCAGCAACTCGCTAGTCACGTGTAAATTACTTCTATGGTCATTATGCACAGTTCCTATCATTCTTGTACTTGGGTATTCACTCACTAACTTCTTGCTCGAAAATTCAGCATCTGAAGCAGCACCAGCTAATGGCCTACTTCCTTTCGTAACATCTTCCTTCTTGGTTGTACTCTTATCATCAACTACATGGATGTCATAGACAGTGGGATCTGAGTCAAGTGTCGAACTGCGCATATCAGTCGAAGTTTGATCCCAGTGTTCCGAATCTCTCTCCAGTTTTTCTCTCATGCAAAAAGAAGTTTGAGCTACCTTCATTTCCTGAGACTGGATGCTAACATCCCCTTGTGCCTTTTGTTTTTCAGCTGATTCCACATTTTTCTCTAATGATGTTTTTGAAGTGTTAGATGATGACACATATCTCCCAGATTCAAGAACACGATCACTATTTTCATGCTTTGGTGACCAACTTGTATTAAATTTATCACTCAGAGTCTCAACGTGAGTTGACATCACTGCTGGGCTATCAAGAGAAGCAATTGCAATAGGAATTTGGCCATTACCATTCATCTTAGAATTTAATTCCTCTTCCAGCAGTTCATTTCCCAGAATATTAACTTCCCTATACGCTTCAATTTCCTTCTCTAGAAAATGAATCTCCTTCTCCCTTCTAACAAGGATTTCTTTGAGAATGTTCATCTCTTCTTCATCATAAGCAAACTTTTCTTCTATCATTCTCTCATACTGCCTCACTTCCATTGCTATTGATGACTTCTCTTCTTGCAACCTTAATATCATAGCCATTGCCTCATCTGCAGCAGTTGCGGCAGCAGCCCTCTCTCTATCCAACTCTTGATTTAGAGCATCATGGGCAGCTTTTTGTTTCTCAATTTCTTTTTCCAACATTCTGATTATATTGGCCTCATTCCCATCATCAGACGGCCTGTCTTCAGCAGTAGATGCCGAATTGTGAAAAGAAGATACATCTATGCTTTTACTCTTGAAACATAATCCACTTATCCCAAAAGAATTTCCGCTTTCACCAATACTAGCACAATCCACAACATTTCCATCATCTTATGACAAAAACCAAGTTAGAATTGTTTGGTACAACATTTGATAAAGCTGAAATACTCCAATTTAAAAAAAAAAAAGATTCAATCCAGAGTTTGTATGTTAATCCTATTCATAATTAGCCTGCTCATGAATTTTCAGTTTAATCAGAAGGTTTCTAACAGTTGGACAAAATATTGTTCAGATTCTTATATGTACCTAAGAATCTAATGCAAAAAGCCATATATGATCCTAACGACTAATTCAACATAACATATGCTGAAAAAAGAAATAATAGTGCGGGGTGTAATTCACTCACCAAGGATACCATTTTCTACTCCACTAACAGGCTCCAGCGCTTCATGGATTTCGGTTCCCCCTTCATTACCATCAACAGGTGGCTGGAAAACTCCAATACCTACTGACTGTATGCCACTGATAGGGAAAGCAGACAATGATTTTCCGCGTACAAGAACAGCTCTCCTGCGCCTCCGCCTGCGCGTGCCATACTTCTGGTTGGTAATTTGCTTCCCCTTTGCATCACACCCGCCTTCTCTATCACCAAAACTTTGAAACTTCATGCTTGAAAATGTACTAGAACAAGCTTCTCCTTCCAACCCCCTATTGTCACATTTTTCACTTCTAACTTCAACCTCACTACTATTGCAGGATTGATCCTTAAACCTAATTAGATAAAAAGGGGTCCTACTAGTCACCAAATCCAGAACATGAATGATGAGTTTTGTTGGCCAATCAACCAGCAGCTTGTGAAAGCATAAGTTACTGTTTTGAATCCCAAAAACTCCACAACAGGGACATGGCAGATAAAGACCGAAAACATTACAGAATTTGGAAAGGAAAAAAACACAAGTCGATCCACATAGAAGAAAATAGGCAATAGCAAGGTTGAAAAAGGCCCCTAGAAGATCAACCAGAGTCCAAGAATGAAAAGAGTTCAGAGCCATGCTCTTTTAGAGTGACCTCAGAATCGTAGGTTCACTATTGAATTTTGACAACCAACTGAAAATAAACCTACTTCAAGAAGTGAAAACAAAACGACCCCCAAGAAAAAGACAAAACTTGAACTGATACGGGTGCAGGGCATTACACAGAGAACAACAACCCAACATAAGAATCCCGATCCTAAATCACTACAGAAATACAACTAGAAAGAAGCAGGAAAGAAGCAAAGACACGCAGAAATACAAAAACCCACCAAGTTAAAAGAAAAGGTTGGTCTGATTTCATAAGCAGATAAGCATCAAGAAATGAGCTTACAAAACATCCCTTAACTATAAAGAAACTTGAAAAGGAAAGAAGAACCTGGAATCTATAAGGGAACGTGAAAAAAAAAAAAGAAAAACTCGGATCGCTACGAGAGCCGAAATTACAAAGGCAGCGAAAGAATAGGAATTCTTGGCAGAACAAGTCAGCTCTAAATTTCCCACGTGGCCAACACAGAAGGCTACAAATCCAGCACTTTCCTGGACGTCGGTTTCTGGGGTTGAAGGTTGTGTTTATAGGGAAATAGCCAACTTTTGGTGCTCTTATCTCTCACGCCTCGCAGTTTTCATTATCTCCACATCCAAATAAATCCTCTAGATCCCCACAAAGAAAAGTTGTTACCGACGAGTGTAGAAAATAAAAGGTGAAGGAACAAAGAATCATTAATTTTGAGTTCCAAATAAGTAATTAGCAACATAAGTATCTTAGGACGAGATTGTTAAACTGAATCTTGTTGTCGTTACTTTAAATCATTTGGGTACATTCATTAGCTTCCTCTACGACTCTCAACAATTACTCTTCTCCCAATAAGACATTAGAGGAATATAATTAATAAATATAATTAAATTAAATTAAAATTAAGATTTTAAATTTAAATTTAATTTAAAAATTATATGAAGTGTGAAATAGGAATTTTGATATTATAACATTTTCAAAATTTAGAGTTTCTATATATCTTAGCCAATATCATGACACAATTATACATTATACTTTTAGTAGTAAAGTAGATTTCTTAATAAGTGTTAATTTTGGTAGATGCCAATACCTCCAACAGGAAAACGAATAAACAATGCAAGTTAAAATTCATGGATTAGCACGTGGAAACTTGAACTTAGGAACACTTGTAGCAGACTTAAGGGGATGTAATTAATTAAATCTAAACCTACAATAAGGTGTAACTAATAATAAAAAGATGAGAATAAGAATATTTGACTATTGGATAAAATAAGAAATGATAAAATTGATATGAATTCTAAACCATTCTAAATTTTATTTAAAGGATGTATTTATGAATAAGAGGTATAAAAATATTATTATAATATGACAAAAATATTATTATAATATGATTAAGTTATTATTAAAATATTATCTCATGATATTATCATGATATTGATTCTTTATTAGAATATTATTTATAATTATTTAAAAGTAATTTATTTTATTTTATTAATACTTTTATTCTTATCACAAAAATTATTTAAAAACTAATAATTTTAGTGAAAATTTTTATTACTTATTTATAAAATGAAAACTATTTTAAATATTTATTTATAAAATAAAATATATAATAATTAAATATAAGTAAAATTTCAATTATTATTCTTAATATTTGATACTAAAT
>JANQBM010000009.1:16632843-16651710 GCA_025594535.1 Erythroxylum domingense | reverse complement strand
GTCTAACGGGAGTGGGGTGTTACATTGCATTTGTAATGGCTAGAAGTGTTTTGATTGATCCCTTATAAAGTTTGAAGGCTGAATAAACAATAAAAATTGAAAAATAGTATTACATTCATACTTACGGGATATTTATTTGATGAATTTTTAATTTTATTAAAAATTCTATCAATTCATGGTTAAAGATGGATAGTTTTGAAATATTAAAAATCCTGGAGATTACTCCCTTTATTCATCTGAACTAAACAAAAACATTTAATTTTCCTATGTATCAAACAACCTGTTATCAAAATTTTAATTTTATTAAAAAGTAAACAATAAAATTGAAAAAATTATTACATTAATACTTACGTGATATTTAATAGATGAATTTTTAATTCTATTAAAAATTCTATCAATTCATGGTTAAAGATGGATAGTTCTGAAATATTAAAAATATTGGAAATTACTCCCTTTATTCATCCGAAATATGCATAAACATTTAATTTTCCTATGTACCAAATAGCCTGTTATCATGAATGCCTATAATTCCTTGCATATAGCTTGTTTAACTCAAGTTCCACTGCTTTCATTAAACTAGTTTAAGATGTGAAAAACGGCCAATTCCTTTCTAACAATCTATATGTGGAATGCTCTTGCACCATATTTTAGAATGTTGATGCAAAATTAAGTCATGATTAAGCTTTGATCGGGACAAGCTCCTTAACCAATTCTATGAAAGCAAGCTCATAGGCAAAATCACCACTATTTATGCAAATGCAATACATCTAAGCTAAGAATAAACGGTTATGATTTAGGATATTCCAGAAAAAATATAAACTAGCAGTTGAAATGAGAACCACTGCTCATATACTTATTTAACAAGATTAAATCTTTGATTGTGGATACAAGTTAACTAGTATGATCAGTATATGTGCATGAAGACATATTTAGAGTTACCTGGATATCTTGTGTAAAAGTTACACTTAGAGCCCAGTCAGATCAATCAAATAAACGCAGCTCTTCTTGTTCAATTTCATTAATGAAAGGTAGCTTATATTGGAGTAACTCATCCCTAGAATGGACTTTGTTGCCCTAGCAATAATTAAATCAAAGACAGTTTAAATTACAAAATCAGCGAATTGAAAACAGTTTTGTTGAATTTGAAAATCTCACTTACTCACTCACCAACAAAATAGAGGATAAGATATGTTGATGTTGATTATAGTATCAACAACCACATTGAGAAAATTGAATTTTGCGGCATCCAAGATCATCAAGTGTAGTCAATCCTTCTCCTTTGCTCCTACCATTATTAACCTACTTACATAAATTGTCCAGCTTCTATTGTATACTCAATAACATCTCATCCTAAACAACAATGACGTAATATAACAAAATCAAACAAACACTTCTTTTCTCTAAAAAACAAAGAATGAAAAGTTAGAAGTAAAATGAAAAACCTGAAGATTCACAGATTTTCAAAGCTGGGATGTAATGCATTCATGTAAGATTTAGCAACAGCAATGGTAACGGTAATGACACCAACTAGTTTGAACACCAACGACTAAATTTTGAAATTAGTGGGACCTATTAATATATGAAATTAAAAAAGCCACACCCATATCACATTTAACTTACGAGGATAATCTACTTCAGATTTTCTTTACAACACCTTTTATTAAAAAAAAGATCGTCTAAACCCACATTTGAGACATTATCACGAGAAAACGTTATTATAAAATTAGTCAACATTCTCTTCATTAGTTATCATCCAACGATCTCAACTTCTTTCAATCAAATAAGAATCCCAAAATATTTTCAAATGTCATTAATTGTTCAAATCTATTCTTTAACGAAGTAATTGCCATATTCACAATAACTAGAAAGTAATTAATGTTAAGGAATCCTCAGCTAATTGTATTTCTCCGTCGTGATCAATTTCACCAAATTGTCTTTTCCTAATAATAAAATGTCTATTTGGAAATGTAGGCCCAACATTCATCTCATTTGCAAGACTTTTGGCAGTATTCATACTAGAGTCAAACCCTTCATCTCTATATTTCTATTAAAAAAACTATCACACTTCTAATTGCTTTATGGTAGTGTCAATGCACATATATTTAGAGCGTGACTTTTTACTCACCATGTTAATAGTGAATAAAATATCATACCAAATAACCATACCAAGTAAAAACTCAAAATTCTCAAGTACACTAACCAAACTTTTCTCTTCACTCTTTAACTTGGCATTATCACACAATCTAGAAAAATTCCATCAAAGTCAATCTTATTTGAGGAGCTTGAAATCTAGTAGCTTTAACACTTTTTATACGACCATCCCAACGAGTATTAGACAATGGTTTCATGTTTAAGCCTAAAACTTTATCAAGTAAAACCTTCCACCTTTTAGGAGAACCAAAAAATAATGCATATATGCATTACACAACTCCAAAAAATGATAACACAAGAACGTGCCCTATGACTAAGAGTAAGATTAAGATTATGACAAACATATGGTGCATATACTGCTCATGAATTTATTTCAAATAATCATTTTTTAACCCCTTGGTATTTTCCCTCCATATTAGAACCATTGTCATAACCTTGACCACTCACATTATAGACATTAACATCAAGAGACTTAAATGCATTCAATAATTAATTGAAAAGTCCCAATCCAGATGTGTCATCTACCTTCAAGAACTTGAAAAAGTAGTCTTCTATTTTTATTTTTTTATTTGACATATTCACTCATCTTATTAGCAAACTCATTTGTTCCTATTGACTCAAATCTGGGGTACAGTCAAGAATAATAGAAAAGTATTTAGCCTCTTTAATGATCCCTATGATAGAACTTTTATCACTATGAGCCAATAGAGAAATCAACTCATTTTAAATTTTGTGACTAAGATAATGATGACGAATTTCATTATTTTGAATACGTCTAACACTATCATGCATTATTACATCAAATCCAACATTCATCTCAATCAATCCTAAAAAATTACTATTACTATCTTGATAAAGTTTCTTATTGGATCCTTGAAAAGCCAAATTATATTTAGCAACATATTTCACAACAGAAACTATTCTTATGAAAACTTGTCTCCAACGTTCTTTCTCTTTTACAATTTCCTTTTACAAATCTTTATCAACTGTTTGATTTTTGCTCAATCTTACTCTTAATTCATTCCAAATTCTCATATTAGTCATATGTTTAATGCAATTCTCATATTCTTTGAGTCTCTGTTGAGTGTAATTTTGCAAAACAATCTACTTGTTTTACGCAAAAAAATTGCAAGTATACGGGTCATGACTTGTAGTTAGAAAGCAGAAATCTATAACACAGGGATTGATGCCCAGAGAACACTTAATTCAGATCAAACTTTGTTCAAGAAACTAAATTGTTTAATGGAAATAATATGGAAAATTAAATTAAAATTGAAAAACAGACAACGAACAATAGAAAATAGACAATACCAAAATATAGAAAATTGGAATTCAAGATTTTAATGACTAGAAATCACTTTCTCCCTATTTTGTCTCCCTCCTATTTGTATTAACTACCCTCTCTCAAAGTGTAATTAATTGTCCCTAAACAAATTAAAGGAATTCAATTGAAGAATCTCTCAACCTACCTAATTGCTCCACCAATTTAATTAGTTCTTAAGCTATCCTATGGGTGATCAATTGAATTAGCTAAGATCTCTCTTCTAACTAATCAACTAACATGATTGTTAGTTTATAGGTTGTCAACTCTCGTTTTACAATCCTACACAAATAACCTTACTCACTCTCTCGATTTATCGCAAGATATAAATATAATCCACAATCATTAAAGACAACTTTCATTCAATTCATTAAAATAGGATTTTAAAAAAATAGTTCAAAAGTAATCTCTAAAAAAACAAATCGGCCACTCGTGGTCTCCATAACATCATCAACATTCAAATATTCCATCTTACAAAGATTAGAAGAGATAAAAACACAGAAAATTAAATAAAAAAAACTCCTCTTCTTTGCTAAAATCTGTAATTTTGTATATTGATGTGCTATTTTTCCAATTGTTGTTGATAATCCTTGAATCTTCACCTTCCTTAAGACTCAAAACTTGTATTCTTCACTAAGATGCTTCCAATCTACAAGAAACTACACTACCATAAGCTTGCTAATATACCAATTATCCTCTACAATGATTGTATGCTTAAATAGATCAAAAAGGCTTGTTTAGGGTTGTAATGTGGTAAGGGTTAAGGTGGTTAAAGAGGGTATAAGGTTTAACACAAGCAATCGTAAAGTGAAAAGCAGGTGAAAAGAGATAACAAAACAAAATTATGAGATACAAAAGTGTAACTATGCTAATACTCTGCACTTATTTATACTACTTAAGTGTTCTTTCCTTTCCTTTTCTTTTTCTTTTCGTATTTTTTTAACACATGGAAGAACTATGAATAAGATAACAACTATATACCATATGATTCACAGGAAGAAGTATCCTCAACTTATCTCGGTAAAAATTTTCGCAACAATCTCAATTAGTGTATTACTTCATACTCTACTAAGCTTGTGAATGGGTAGGTTAATGAGGTTTTGGGTTTTAAAATTTTTAGGTATTTTCAAGAAACAAAAGGTTAAGGCTCAACAGGGATAGCAAGGGATAATAACAGGTGGGTCATTTAAGCCAAAGGTTAATACAAAAAAGCCTTAATCATCTCTATTAAGCATGCATTCAATATACTCAAACTAGTTCAAAGCAAGTTTTGAAGGTAATAACCTCAGAAAGTATCACACAACAAAGAAATGGAATGACTATAGATGGAGTCATATAGGCTCAATCCTCACATTGGCTCTAATGAAAATTCATTTTTCATCTCTATACTACCTCATTGCTTAAATATCCAATTGTGAGTAACCTTATATAACCAACTACTTTTCATCATTCAACATGGCTCACTTTCTACTCAAGTAGCCTAATCCAAGTTCAAGCATGTATTCAATCTCATTCAAACAAGCATAACAAAATCTCATGGCAATACCCATCAAAATGATTCAAGTGTAGTTCCATTGTTTAACTCAAAACAACATAATATGCCAAAACATGCATCCTATTCAACAAAATGTAAACAGTGATTAACATAATGCAATTGACAAAGCAAATGTCACCTCCCCACATTTAAAGAACACATTGTCCTCAATGTGACAAGGCAACCATAAAATAAATAAAATGACATCAAACCAAACAAAAAATTACATCAAACCAAACAAAAATAAAGACATAAACACAAATGAAAAGTGTAGGGTAAGAAAAGCTTATGGGGATTGCGGTGGCGACGGTGTTGGCGAAGGAGTTATAAAATTATTCCTCTAAAAGACTTTGAGGAATTTCTTCTTTAAGTAGAACTGCTTCTTGTGGACTTGTCGCACTTGGGTGCCGAGCTTACTGATTTGTGATGTCATTTGCTGCTAATTGGAGTCCATCTGGTTTAGGATTTGTTGAAATCGATCGACCTCCGCTAGTGCACTTGGTTCCTCCTCAACTATTTCTTCTTCTAGCTCTGAGACTACTTGGGATATGGAGGGTCAGGAAGTGGTTGTATCTGTGCCCCTCCTGTTCTTCCCCACAGTATACATCTGAGAATTTCGGAGTTCCATTAAATGGAACTCTAAAATCTCGAAGCGCCTCAAATAAGATACGTCAAACATATTGTATTGAGTTGTACGCACATTTTCCACATCAAGATTATAAAACAAAGCCAAAGCAGTTATAACATGAGATATGCCAAAATAAGAGCTCTTTTTATTCACAACACTCACTATTGATTGAAAAATCCTAAAAGGCATATTGATTTTTATTTTTCTATCCATGCACCAGAGAAAGAAAAAGTTCTTTGGCCGAGCATTTATTACTTTCAATTTTTTAAACACTGTAAAGCACATAAATTTATGCAAAAGTATAAATGCCTGGTACTATGAATTAAAGTGTTCGATGCATTCCTAAAGTCAAAATTTTCCTCACCCGTTAGAGTTTTCCAATAATCATATTAATAAAAGTCATGGTGATCAGCTAAAACTTTAGTGTTTGATAAGTTGAATATTGCACAAATGACATTATAATCCAATTTATAAACATTGCCAACTAAACTAAACCATAAAACATCCATTTTAGGGTTATAGCAGACTGTAGTGAAAAACTCTATAGTCATCATAGAGTAAATAGGCACTTCAAAATGAATAAACCTATTCCAACCTATATTTGCAGCTAGTCGCTCATTTTGTTCACTCCTATGGTTTCTAACAATTCAAAATCAAAGTAACAAGGAGTGACCAATTCTTTATCTTTAAGGTCTTAGAAACGAGTACCTTCTTTCTCCGAATAAATGGGAAATGGGACACAAAAGGCTATCGTTAAATCATGCTTACCTTCACTGAAGACTTGACGGGGTAATTCATCAGTTTTTTTTAGTTACCATCTTCTTTAGTGCCATTGGAAGATTAAAACATGCAAAAATAAGACAAAGAGAGTTGATATCTTTTTTTAGAGAGAGAGAAAAACTTAAATCCTTGTATTTTTTAATAATTAATTCATTAAAAGAGTAAAATATTGTAAGATTAATGAAAAGAGATGAAGAAAATACCAAGAGTCTAGAGGAAAATGAAGGATTTTAGAGAGTGGGAGGAGAGCTTTTATAGGTTAGAGAGAGAAGGTGTGAAAATTTTGAAGAATCAATAAAAGAAGAAGAGAGATGGAAACTTAAAATTTCCCTCAGATCGGATTCTCACGATCATGGCAATACCCATCCTTCCCATGACCGTCCACGATCGTGGGTTTTCTCTCTAGAAACTTTTTGGAGAGAATTCCCACAATCATAGGAATCACATCAATTCCCACGATTATGGGTATTGTTCTTTCACTTCTAAACCTTCTTCTAAACCTAGCATGCATTCTCAATGATCCCACAACCTACAAACACATCAAAATAATATTATTAACTAGAATTTTGAAGAAAAAAAGTTAAAATTCAAACGAAATCCAAATTAACATCAATCAAACTTAATTCAAACATAATCATAACTGAATAAATCAAACAAACAAGTAGATAAAATCAATCAAAAGAAAATAGAATTTCATGGGTTGCCTCCCATGTAGCACTTCTTTTAAAATCAGTAGCTCGACGCTTTTCTTTCATTAGAAACTTAGCCAGTATCAATTATGAGTAGCCTACTTCCACGTTTTTCATTCAACCTCAGTTTTGTAACTTGTAGGTAAACTACAAATTGTAAAATAATTAAAAGGACAATATCGATAATATTATGAAAAACAATCAAGCTCAATAATGTCCTTTGGTCAAGTAAGCTATCAACATAACAAGGAATAACAAAACTTCTTAAATCATCCATTGAATCCAACAGTTTATCCTGTACGAAGGTGAGTTGCTCTCTTTCTTCCTCAATCACCTTTGTCTCATCTACTTCTTTCGCTTCTTGAATAGAGACTTTCATAACTTCTTTAAACTTGATGTATGTTGTCATTTGTTCTTTGTCCTTTTATTCTTTAAAAGATTAGAACAAATCAATTATCCTAAATAAGCTACTATCTTTTTGATTCTTAAATACATCATTCATGTTGAATTTCACTTGATCATCATCAATCCAAAACATAAAGTTCTTTTTATGAACATCTACCTAAGATTTTTCAATGTTCACATATGGTATGTCAAGAACTGGTGATTAATATGGAGGGCTTTCATCCTTTTCTTCATCCTCTTTCTTGATTTCTTAGTTTTCTATAAAGTAAGGTTCAGTATGATCTTCCACTGGTTCTTCTTGTTCTCTCGCATTTCTAGGTGTGATAGCCTCATATTGTTCTCGTTGATATAGTTCCATATTGCTCAAAAAGTCTTCCACACTTCTCTTAAAAATTCACGAGAAAGCTGTCTCACTTGAATCTCCAGGTTATGAATAGAAGCAGTATGATTTTTTAAAAACTTGATTGAATTTCTTTTCCATTCTCTTCTAACTTTCTTCCTATCTAGAAAACATCTTCCTTTTGGTTTTCTTCCATATCTGTTAGCTTCTCCATGATTTTGTCGAAATTGGAATCCTATGAACTGGACTCATCTTACTGAAATTCAAATAGGTCTTGATGCCCCATATGAGTACTTGCATTGTTGGACCAATAAAAATTTGAGTGGTTTAGCCACCCTGGAATGTAAATGTTCCAATAAGGATCTATACTTCCCTAACCATACTACGCCTTATTGTAATTTGCAAAATTCGGATAGTTCATTGTTACTAAATTAAGTCGATATTTGCATGCTCCTTGTGTTCATGCACCTACAAATACACAAGGAAAAGTATTAAAAATTCTTAAATCAAAGTAATCTAAACTAAACAAGGAGCTAAACAATCATTCCCCAACAACGGGGCCAAAAACTTGTTGAGTGTAATTTTGCAAAACAATCCACTTATTTTATGCTAAAAAATTGCAAGTATACGGTTCGTGACTTGTAGTTAGAAAGTAGATATCAATCCCACCGGGATTAATACCTAGATATTACTTAATTCAGATTAAACTTTGTTCAAGAAACTAAATTGTTTAATGGAAATAATCTGGAAAATTAAATTAAAATTGAAAAACGAAAAATGAACAATAGACGATACCAAAATATAGAAAATCGGAATTCAAGATTTTAATGACTAGAGATCACTTTCTGTCTATTTTTTCTCCCTCTTATTTTATTAATTAAACTGCATCTCATTTAAAATATTCAATTGTATTAACTACCCTCTCTTAAGGTGTAATTAATTGTCCATAATCAAATTAAATGAAGTCAATTGAACGATCTCTAAGCCTACCCAATCGTTGTGCCAATTTAATTAGTTGTTAAGTTATCATATGGGTGATCAATTGAATTAGCTAAGATCTCTTCTTGTAACTAATCAATTAACGTGATAATTGTAAGTCTATAGTTTGTCAACTCTCGTTCTACAATCCTACATAAATAACCTTACTCACTCTCTCGATTTATTGCAAGATATAAATATAATCAACAATCATCAAAGAAAACTTTCATTCAATTCAATAAAATAAGAGTTTAATAAAATAGTTCAAAAGTAATCCGTAAGAAAACAATCAGCCACCCATGGTCTCCATAATATCATTAACATTTAAATATTCCATCTTACAAAGATTAGAAGAGATAAAAACACAGAAAATTAAATAAAGAAAACTTCTTCTCTTTTTTTCCAAAATCTGGAATTTTTGATGTTGACGTACTATTTTCCCAATTGTTGTTGATAATCCTTGAATCTTCACCTTCCTTAAGAATCAAAACTTGTATTCTTCACTCAAAGAGGCTCATTTATACAGAGGGTTTCGTATCCTTTCTTCTATGGAGCTTTCATAATGTTTTATTGTCCAGAAAACCTAAAGTTTAATTTAACCCCCACATAATGTCTCAGATTAAACTTACCACGATCGTGGGAATTAATATGATTCCCACGATTGTGGGATTTTGCAATAGAATGTCTCCTTTTATATTCTACTCTTTTTTCTCTAGCTCAATCTACAAGTTTCTCAATCTTCATTCCTACATAAAGATAATCAATTCTTACCCTAAATTAGCATCAAACATAAAAGAACAACATTGAAAACCAAACTAAATGAAAACATACAAAATGAATCCTAAAATACAACAATAATTAACTATTATGCAGGAAACACATGCCAGTTACTTAGAAAAACATAAACTAATGAACAACTATGAGTCTCTCATTAAGATGCTTTCAATCTTTAAATCCATCATTTGATAATGCATTTTGTTTTCTATTAGATTTGAACAACTTACAACAAAAAGTATCCTTTATCTATATGTTAATAATAAACCAACCATTTTTTATCACTAATCTGTCCATTACTCAAATTTCTATAATAATAAACATATGAAAAATATCAAGAGTACTGTTTAAAGGAAACACAAGATTCAATTCTCTTACAGACTCTTTTTCAACTAAAATGTCCCTTGCTTTATTATTAAGATTATCCCAATTTCTAGGATCATAAATATCCAATATAGGGCTTACTTGCTCATCCGACTTTAAATTTTCTAAAGTGGATGTATTTGATAAATGATCATGCTCATTCAAATTTTTTATATCCTCATGAATATGAATCTCATCACTTAAATTTTCTTTATGTTGTTCAAAACTACCTTTAACTAATTCCTCATAATTCTCACTAGAGGAGCCTCCTCTTTTAATAAATTTATTAATTGCTCCTTTTTGGGATTCTATTACCTGTTCCATTTTTTTCTTTTTTTCCTTTCTCACTTCCCGACAAATGCTTTTTATACAACATAATATGAACCAATTATAACACAATTAGAGTAGAAAAAAACAAAAGCACTTGTATGGAACTAGATGAAGTATGTAGGAGCAACAGAACACTAATAGCTTGATAATATATCACAAAGATATATTAGTGGTATTATATATAGAGGAAAAAAATAAAGAGAAAATTTTAATGATAGAGAAACACCAATTTTTAAAAATACAAGAAACTGACATACTAAAGAGTAAATTATATTATAATTTATTAACTATTCTGACATTTAACTACTCTAAGTTTGTCAAGCCAAATATTATCCTATTCTATAGGTTGTGGAAATGATTGAATTTTATTTATCAAGCAACTAGATAAAGTTCTAAATTATTATTAATTTTCGTTAAATTTTATTAAATTTTAAGTAATCAAAAATTTTCTTTTATGGTAATTAAGATATGGTAAATGTAGTATATCATATTAATGTTGGAGTTATGAAAATATAGTGCCCTAGAAAGCAAGTGTATTTACTTATAACTTAATTTTCTTTCAGTTACTTTTTGTAATGAAAATATTTATTATTAATAAAACAAAAGAGATTAATTTTATATGTATGAGCATAATAATATTAGTAATAAGGTACCGAGATTCTTTTGTAATTAATATACATATACATAGAGATGTATGGGAAACATGTATATTATTGGAATCTAAAATAATTGATTCACAGTTGAATAATCAAGTTGGTCGCTTGGTTATGGTTTAGATTGTAGTGTTACGATTTATCTCCATGTAAGTAAAAGGGTTTACTTTAAGGGAATGATGAGTTTCGTATCATGATAGTAGTTGAGTATCGATAATGGCACTATTAAATGAATTTGGAATCACGTATGTTTTAAAGAATAAAATAGGCCATTACTTTAATCTTAAAACATACACTTAAGCATTCGCTTATTATGGACCACAATCTTGATGAGTGGTGAACTCATATGTGTTTCATTATTATTCTTGACATGATCGGAATGGATTTTTACCAAGTATCAATCTAATTTCTGCATGTTGGAATTATTAATTGAAACATGTATTAGGGAACATTCACTTAAATAAAGAGTTTAAAGTGATATCATCACTTCTAGATGTTTTATAGGGATTGGTGATTAAACTGGCACCAGTAGTTTGATGGACTAGCTACCCATCAAGTATTAACACTATGATGAGATCTTATGTGTTAATCACTAAATAGAGTAAAATGGGAGATCTAGAAGGAAAAATCAACATAAGGGCGAAATGATAATTTTAAATTTTATGGTGCGGATGGCTATAATATGATTCATATTAGAGTTTGCAATTGGACATCTTATTTGAAACATGTGTTCTCATAATATTTAGTAATTCAAGAGGTCAACTAATTGTCTTTAGTGGAATGACATTTAGTTAATAAGCTGAAATTAATTCTAATGAGATTAAATTAATTCTAGGCTTATTGGAGCTTGAATTATATAAGTCCAATTAAATTCTCCATTTGGCTTCTAAGAAGGTTATCAAGCAAAGTAAGAAATATAAATAGAGATTTTAAAGCCTATGATTGAATGTTGGGCATACTTTAATTAGAAGCCCAAATGAACATTTAGAAATGAGCTAGACTTTGGTTTAATTTTAGATTAATTAAATTAAATCAAAGTTACTAAAGATAAAAGGAGGTGGATTTTTGACTTTAATGGGCTAAATGTGCAGGTGCACATTTAGCATTGGTTTGCTAAATTTAAAATGGTTTTTAACATGCTTTATCATTATTAAATGGAGTTATAACCTTATCATTAAATAGTTTAACATTTGTCTTTTAATGATAGCGTGTAACCATTTAGCATTCATTGGATTAAAGAAGAAAGAAGTGCATTTGATGGACCCTCTTCCTTCTTTCATCACAAAATAAAAAATGAGATGTATCATTTTACGTTATTGGTCTTTTCATAGATCCATTTTAAAACAAATGAGAAGAGTCTCATTTATTGGCTTCTTTATGATTGATTAAGAAACGATCTGATGCATTGGATGCGATTCACTTCTTTCTTTCAAGCTTAACCGAAATTGAGAGAAATAATACAAGGGGTTGTTGAGTTTTTATCTCTCTCTCTCCTATCTTGCATGAGATAGTCGAAATTTGCATGAGAGGTGTCTCATCTTTGGCTTCTTTTTCTAAGACAAAATCTCTTTAAGTTTTCTTCTCCTTTCCCACCAAAGGATCTTATTAACCAAGTTATTCAAAGAGAAAAAGTGGTAGATTGGATTGTTCGAGGATACAATAACGAGAAGAGGATTCATCACCTAGGAAAGGATACATTACTGAGGATAGGATAGCACAGTGAGGAGTTAAAACTGTAGCAAAGGAGTTGGTATAATTCTAGCATCTTGTTTTTATGTTAAATATTTTCCTTATACCATATCATATATGGCTTGGCATGTTGATTTGGTTATAAAAAATTTAGAAACTTTACCTTTAAATTATCACTTAGAATTTAGAAGTCTGAACTATGAAAATTCTTTGCTATAAATTTTAAGTTGGAGTATCTTATATTCATATGTTGATGGACATAAAGAAATTAGAGTGTAAGATGCTTCAAATAAATTTATAAGTATAAGAAGCTAAAAAGTTAATGTTAGTTTGGAAGCTAACAAGTTAACGTAGTATTATGAAAATGATCTCCACCCAAAATTGTTTCATTCCTTCTCTGTAACCATTAATGTGTGTCCTTAATGGGGTGGAGCCTTGAGCAGGTGCCCTGGCTTCCCCTACCCAGGGCTGGGACTAATAATAATATAACTATTTAAAATATGATGTTCCCTACTATTTCAAACATTTTAAAATATAAATATATATTTTTATTTTATAATATTAAATCCATCAAATGTATATATAGTCAAATAATTAGAAATAAATAAAACAAATTTATTAATTTAAATCATTCTTTTGAAGAAATAACATGTGAAAATAAATTTCTAATTGTTTGATTATGTATACATTGATGTATAAGTCAAATCAACATACACATTTTAATTGTTGGTAATTGTTTGATTATGTACACATTTATGTATGAGGTAAGTTAGTTAGCTCTGCTTGGAACTAGTTTCAAACGTCATCTTGAAGCTCTCCTGTTTGGTCCAACAGGCAATACAACAGTTAATTCTTAGAATATTGACAATAAATTAATAATAAAATAACAAATTAAGTAACTAAAATATTGTAATAAGTGCATAACACAAAGCTAAAGGTCCTATAATTATTTTATTGGATTATTAAGGTTTTAAATCTTTGTGTGCCAATAATATTCTATTATCAAAACCCTTCATTTGCTAGAATTCTTCTTCCTCGTTCGAGCATAGAGCTCATCATTGTAACATCCCGTTACCTTTAGGAGGTTAGAATAGTAAATATGAGTGATCAATGAGAGTTTAGAAATGCATTTTTCATGCTCATGCATTATATGATATGCTCATATTAATGAATATCAAATTTTTCCACATGAAAATAATTGTACATGCATTCATAAACATTCCGGGTATAATTGATTTATAATTGAATTGTGAATGTGATTTTATGGAGAATTATGGGTTTTATATGTTGAAAATTTGATTTGGAGAGTGTATTTAGTGATTTAGAATTTTTTGGAGAATTTTATAAAACTTCAAAAAAATATTTGGGTAAAATTTGGACTAGGAAAAATGCTAACTAGCAAGACAATTGACAAATAGCAGTAGAATTAAGAATCAAATGGCAGTGAAAATTTTTACCAATGACTTTGGGAATTAATAACATATGTTATTGAAATTTGGAGACAACTGGACTAGAAATTGGAGTTAAATGGATTAGTTTTTAAAGAGGGGTCCAAATGGAACCATAGGATGGTGACAAGTGTCACCAACACTTGTCACTCATCCCTCACTCACGAATACACCCATTTTAAGTGATTTTTGGTCTTTCATTTTTGCTCTTCTCTATCTCACAAAACTTCATCTTCTTCACTTCTTCATGTTTTTACTTCTCCATTTTTTCCCTCCACCGAAGCTCTTACTAACCTTCATAAAATTGATTTTTGGTCATAATATCATACTAGTCACTTAAATAGCTTGCTACCTTCTTCTTACTACTAAAAGATCCAACCTAATCCATCTTTAGAAGATGGGATCATGTGAATGCTTGGGAGTTAGGGTTGACTAATATTTTGAAGAGAAATCAAGTAAGTTATATCTTAAATATCATGGTTATGGTTAAATGAAGCTATAATGATGAGTACATTGAGATTGATGACTTGATTATGTGAGTTTTTATGTGTGTGTCATGGGTGTGAAAACCTGGAAAAACTTGAAGATGATGGATTGGAAAATATTCACTGCATATGCTTCAGTGTTTTAGCCATAACTTCTTTTAGAGTTGTTCAATTGAGCTGATTCTTGATCTAAATTAAACTAGAGACATATGCTATATTTTTCAAGAAGACACAAAATTTTAATTTTGTTGTTAAGAGTCTCAAAAATTGACATAAAGTCTGAGAATTTCTGGGAATGAATAGAAAGAGAGTTAAATTTTTTATTTGAAACTTCCGTTAATTTACTGTACTGATATTGATGGATTTTGACAAAATGGTTTGCATGAACGTTGTATATATTTCTTTTAATTTTCCATTGATGTAAAATTTGGAATTTTTGGAGTTATGGATCAAAATTTATGGAGGTTTGAAGTAGAGATTTTGGTAAAGAAGAAGAAGAATTTCAGGGGTGTTGAACATTCAATGGTTTTTTGCCAATATCTTTTTTTCCGACCTCTAAATGATATGATATTTGATTTGGAATAAAATAGCAACATAGGGATACATTTTGTATGAAGACATAAATATAAAATTATCTCTTTAAAAGTTTCCAATTTTGAATTGAAGTTCAGTGCTGGGTGTAGGAAAAAGTTCAGAAAATGGATGATGAATGCACATATATGTGTATATTCTGTTATTAGTGTTTATGATCAATCATGGGCTATAATTTGGTTATGGATGATGTTGAGTTGAAAGGGGTTAGAATAATGGATAAATGATGATCATTGAACTAGAAATGATAGATTAAGCATGAGGAATTGAATGTTGTAAGTAAAGAGTTAAAATTTTGATATGAAACTTCCATGAGTTTTTTGTACTGATATAGAGAGTTTTTTTGTCAAAGTTGACTTTATGGAAGTTTTAGATATTTATTTAAGATTTCCATTGATATAAAGTTTACAAATTTTTGAGCTTTGGGTCGAAAGTTATGGAGGTTTGAAGTTGAGATGGCGGTAGAGAAGATGAAGTAGAGTATCCTGACTTTGCTGGTTTGACCAAAGGGGTTAACTCACCCTGAACAGCTTTCCTTCTTTTGACCATAACTTCTTCTCTAGATCTCCGAATGCTCTGATTCTTGAACCAATAGATTCCTAACACACGATTATATCCCTCCACAAACGTTTGTAGCATTCTGAAGTGAATTGCGAAAGATTGATTAAATCAAAGTGTGAAATCTGTTGGAACAGTGAAATAGGATTTTCTTCCTGAACACCATTCTATATTTTGATTATATCTAGATCTATAGGATTCCAAATGAGATGCTTTTTAATTTGGAGTAAATTATAGATATAGGCTTACAAATTGTCTCAAGAAGTTGAATTGTGATTCATTTTATAGCACACTGTTTTTGAATATGAACATGGCAAAAATGTTTGTGGCATATCTTCCAAATTACTGAACCAAATTGAATGATTTTGGAGTCAACAGAAACATAAGTAATAGATGAACACTTTTCTAGAAGAGAGTATGACTAAATTACATCAGTTTTGCTTTCTAATTGAATGAGAATAGTAGACCCGAAATTGTGACTTGGAAAAATCTGAAGTGATTCAATGACAAATGAATTGTGAATTTAATGTTGTTAGTGAAACATAAACCTAAGTATAAATTGTACTTAGATGAGTTTTGATATGAAAATGATTTTGTGATGAAATTGATGTGAAGATACCCGGGGTTGTCATGAACATGCATTGTACATAATTCATTTCATACATGTGCATTATTAAACACTCATCATTTTGCAAATTATGATATATTTGTATGGCGTTTGATATAAAGGAGGAACTAGAACGTTAACCTCCAGACGTCGCTGGAACTTCTAGGCATTAGCTTCGAGAGCAACTTGTGAGTAACCTAGATGGTCTCACTTAATTACTTGTTTGCTCAATCTCTATTTTGTAATGATTGAATGAATGTGAAATTGATTGTGTTAAATCTGGACAACTGATTGTCCGAGGAGTTTTATATTTGGGACTGTATTGGAAGTGCTACTTGTATGTGAATGGGAAGAACTAATTGTTTCTTGAATTGATTGGTTGATTTTGATAGATGCATTCCATACATGAGTGCACAATCAAATAATGACAGTTGTGACCACTGCAGCCGATTCAGCGAACCAAAATCAAATATGGACTGTAACACCCCACTCCCGCCGGACCCGAACCCGATATTGATAGTGATATCCGAATCCGTGCCCCGCGAGGGTGGCATGTCACATCACTTAACAATTAAAACAATGTATACATTTTTTTTAATCCTCTTATCAATAATCATTAGTTTGGGCCCACTTTTTCTTTTTTAAAACATTTTGTTTACTTAAACTGAAAACGAAATATATTTCATTTTAATCGATGAAACATAAAGTACAGAAAGTTAAGAACTCAAATCGTTCACTTTGTTTCATAATCACTTGATACAACCACAAAGAAATCAACAGAAACTTTTATTTGCCACTTGGGCCCATTTCAAATTACACAATGCAAATGCTTTTCAATTTCTCAAAATTATTACAAACTATACCATTCGATTACAAATAATACAAAAATTGGCGGAAAAATACAATCCAGTGACAAATAAAGAGAACCAATGCAGACGCGAACTGATCCGGAGCTCTAATCCTGTCTTGCATGCAATAGATATACTCTCATTGCCTCATGGGGTATTCTTCTGAGTCCAGAAAAATAATTGCAAATTTTGGGTGAGTTTTGCAAACTCAGTGAAAAATTACTAAATTACCACTAACCTCGCGGCGCGCTCGCGGTCGTGACTGCGCGCTCGCGAACATTCCGTGGAACGATCGCGACGCGGCCGATTTGTTTGTTTGTTGCGATCGTTCCGCGGAACGATCGCAACCTACCTCATCTGAAACATCTAATCTTCCAAACCCCATAAATTTTTATATAGACCTCTAAAATTTACAAATTTGGTATCAAGGAAAAGATAACAACAATACCTACAATTTTTATGAAGAACTCACAACCAAATTCCTCCTCTATAGGGGTCCAAATGCACTACATCTAGGTCTGCCCTATTAATCCCATTCCAGAACACTAACACAACTTTCAGACCTTATACCTTCCTATTCTGTTACTCAAAAACTCCATGCTTTATAGCAATGGAAATATAAGAACAGGTTCTACACTTCTCAGGAAGCACTTAAAAGCAAATTCAACCTCTAACTAGATCAAATTCACAACCAAAGTTTCTGCCCTGTTACATTAATACCTAAACCATATCAAAACTTCCTAAATTCATATCTTTAACATTTGACATCCAAAAATTGTATATTATATATCACTAAAAAGCTCTAACAATCCTCTAAAACTTTCATGTATAACAATTTCTCCAATTCATACCTTCAAAACCTATAATTGGCCTCAGAACCCAGAAATCACAAAACTTACACTTTTAGGCAAAAAATTTTCACAACAAAGCACTTAACCCTCAAAACACATCCGAATTTTCACAAATCATAACTTTCAGTCCTTATATCAAAAAAAATCATACTTTATGGAAATATAAAGCTAACAAGAAGATATCCAACTTTCATGAAGACCAAATTAACCAATTCTGCCTAATTCAATCTCAATTAAACCTCTAAAGTTTCTGCTCACAAAAATCAACTTCATGTCATTACCATACACTATTCATGCCTACACCAATATTCACTTTCAAGTCCAAATTAAGAGCTCTTAAGGTCAGAATTGGACTTCTCTTTCTTCACATGAAATGTGGCTACACTCTTCTAGTTTCTTGTAAGCTAAAAATCAGATCAATTGCACACCCACGTAAAACGTTATGGCAGAAACACTGAAATTACCTATACACACAAATTTTCCAAATTTTATTCTAACTCTCATTCTACATCTTCCATACCAATTTTACACCATTCAACACTCAATTCACTTCACAAATTCACCATAACTCATCTTACATCCTATCCTTCACCATTAGGCCAAAATTGGCAGCACACACACACACTCACTTTTCATTAATTTAAATCCAACTAAACTAGCATAATTCACATAACCAACAATACAATTCATTCATTATCTTCCAATACATCAATCATTTAAGACATCACATGCCCAATTTAATCAAAACATAATCTCATGCAATTCATTCATATAACATCATAATTCATGCATGTAACTATCAATTCTATCAATCAAGAGCATAAAGATGCAACACTTACCAATT
>JANQBM010000009.1:16617713-16632743 GCA_025594535.1 Erythroxylum domingense | reverse complement strand
CAAGTAAGTAGTGAATAAAATTGTTAGAGTTGTGGATTTTTGAAATAAAGTTGATGAATTTATTGTTAGTGCATGATAATAGCATTTATGTATAATTATATTCTTGAACACTGTGTTAAGGGGGTGAAAATTTGGGATATAGTGTTATTTGGGTTTTGATGGGTTATTAGTGATCAGGTGATGTGGAAATGGTTCTTGAAGTTGAAATAACAATGAAATGATGTATAAGATTAGTGTAGAGAGTTAGATATGGAAAGGTGATATACTTTGTTTCTTCACTGAGCATATATGAATAGATAGGTGTTTATACTGGAGTTGATCAAGACTTAGAGATGTTCAAGAAAAGGGTTTTTGAGTTGAGGAGAATAGATAGTATCATCTTAGGTTGACTTTCTGCTTTTTCTGTTGTTGATCGAAACATCTCCTTCTGTGTATTATCGTCTGGTCTATTTTTAGATGATATAACTTGTTTTTAAGGTCATTATGAAAGTTGTAGATCTTGAAGTCTTCTTTCGAACCATCTAAAGAACACTCTAATCCGATAGCTGTAGGGAAAGTTATGGAAAATTTCCCAATTCGTCTGCTTTTTCGTTTGGTTTCGTATAATCTTATTGTCTGCTCCATTTTTTACCCTTAAGAAGATAGAATTTGTTTTCAAGTCTTTATAAAAGTTTTAGATATTGAAGTCTTCTTTCAAACCATCTAAAGAACACCCTAATCCGATAGCTGTAGGGAAAGTTATGGAAATTTTCCCAATTCGTCTGCTTTTTCATTTGGTTTCGTCTAATCTTATTGTCTGCTCCATTTTTTACCCTTCAAAAGATAGAATTTGTTTTCAAGTCTTTATAAAAGTTGTATATATTGAAGTCTTCTTTCAAACCATCTAAAGAACACCCTAATCTGATATCTGTAGGGTGGAAAGTTATAGAAATTTTCCCAATTCGTCTGCTTTTTCGTTTAGTTTCGTCTTATCTTATCGTTTGCTCCATTTTTGACCCTTCAGAAGATAGAATTTGTTTTCATGGTCTTCATGAAAGTTGTAGATATTGAAGTCTTCTTTCTAATCATCGAAAGAAAACCTTAATCCAATATATTTAGGGAAATTTATGACAATTTTCCCATTTCTTCTATCTTCTGCTTAGTTTATCTTCTGCTTAGTCTATCTTCTGCTTCATCTATCTTCTGCTTCGTCTACCTTCTTCTTAGTCTATCTTCTACTTATTCTATCTTCTACTTGTTCTATCTTCTGCTTCTTCTATCTTCTGCTTCGTCTATCTTTTACTTAGTCTATCTTCTGCTTAGTCTATTTTCTACTTAGTCTACTTTCTACTTCGTCTACTTTTTACTTATATGACCATAACTTCTTCTCTAGATCTCCAAATGATCTGATTCTTGAACCAATACATTCCTAACACAATTTTCTATCCCTCCATAAACTTTTGTAACATTCTGAATTGAATTGAGAAATATTGATCAAATCAAAGTGTGGAATCTGTTGGAACAGCGAAATAGGATTTTCTTCCCAAACACCCTTCGATATTGTGATTATATATGGATATTTAGGATTCCAAATGAGACGCTTTTTAATTTGGAGAAAACTAGAGATATAGGTTTACAAATTTTCTCAGGAAGTCTAATTTTGATTCTTTCTTTAAGATATTGAATTTCTGGATGGAATTTGTACATAGTACACTATTTTTGATTGTGAACAACCTGATAATATTGGAAGTATATCTTCTAAATTTCTGAACCAAATTGAGTGATTTTGGTGTCAATGGAAAGATAAGACATAGATGAACACTTTTTTAGAAGATAGTATGACCAAATTACATTAGTTTCTCTTTCTAATTGAATGTGAATAATAGACCCAAAAGTGTGACTTGGAAAACAATCTGAAGTGAGTCACTAAGAAATGAATTGAGAATCTAATGGTCTTAGTGAGGCATAAACCTAAGTATAAATTGTACTTAAATGAGTTTTTATATGGAAATGATTTTGTGATGAAATTGATGGAAGCATACCCAGGATTGTCATAAACATGCATTGTGCATAATTCATTTCTTACATGGGCATTATTGAACAATTATACTTATGCATGTTATGATATATGTGTATGTTTTGCATATTATAGAGGAACGAATTGAGCACCATCCTCTAGACGTTGCCAGGATTTCAAGGCAATAGCTTATGGAGCAAACTGTGAGTAACCTAGACGGTCTCACTTAATTACTTGTTTGTTTAAATGCTGTTTTGAAATGATTGAATGAATGTGGCTTGATTGTTGATTCCGGACAATGAAGGTCCGATGACTGTGATATTGGATTGAGATATTAAAGTGCTACTTATATGTGAAAGTACATAACTATTTGCTTTATAATATGATTAATTATGATAGATGCATTCCATACATGAATGTACAATCAAAAAATGACAGTTGTGACCAGAGTAGCCACCGATCAGAGTTTAATGCTCAAAGTGTGCAAAAGAGCCTCGAGCTCAGAAAGTGATTAAGAGCCTAAGGTTCACTATATAAAATGATCCCTATATCCCCATCAGATAAGGGACATTTATCAATAAGCCTGGTATCCAAAAATGGATACGGGACAGTTTAGGCACTTGGTCACAACAACGTAATAATTAGAAAAGAGTCTCATGAGCATTCCATGTGCATCTGCTTAACTATGTTTAATTGATTGAAAATTCAATTTGCCTATGCTTCAGTGAAAATGTGATACTGATGTTCAGTACAATTTTGTGAAGTATGTGTTATGTTAAATGTTGTGTTGCATGAATTGAGTGAACCATCGATGATGGTTACCTCATTGAGTTAAAAACTCACCAAAATTGCAACGTTGTCTTTTCAGGATCGAAAGACGACTCTGGCTACCGAGACGCTCTACCAGCCATGTAGATTGTGATTTGGCAAGAGAATTCATAGCTCAAAGGTCGGTCAACTGGTATTTTTGGACAGATTAGATAGACTTTGTATATTTTCCTCTTTTATGTAGTACTTTTGTACTAGGCTTTGATGATATACATGTAGTATGTGTTGAAAGATACAATGTGGACTTTCGATTTTGTGAAATGAAATGAGGAAAAAGTTGGTTTTAAAATATTGTGATTTACTTATGATGCTTTATAAATGAATAATGATATGATGTCTTGTGAAGTGAATGTAGTGATCGAACGTAGCTCACCCTTATCGTAGGATATGTATCGGAATGGCCTTCGGGCATCCCGGTGTATACCCTGCGGTAAGGGGGCACTATAGTAGAGCTAGAAGAACCAACGAGAAATCAAGCTAAACTCGACCTTAGAGAAGATCAAGAAATCAAAGAAGAGGATGAAGAAAATAACACCAACCATTCCTATTATTCACCAGTTATTGATATAGCATATGTGAACATCAAAAAATCTTGGAGAGATGTTCATGAAAAGAACTCTATCTTTTGGATTGATGATGATCAAATGACATTTAACAAGAATGATGTAATTAAGAATCTAAAGATTAGTAGCTCATTCAGGATAATTGAAGTGTTCGAATCTTCTGAAGAAGAACAAGAGGACAAAGAAAAGATGATAACAGACATCAAGTTTGAAGAAAGTATGGAAGTCTCTGCTCAGGAAGCAAAAGAAGCAGAGGAAACGAAGGTGACTAAGGAAGAAGGAGAGCAATTCACCTTCGTACAGGACAAACTATTGGATTCAATGGGAGATTCAGGGAGTTTCGTTATTCCTTATTTTATTGTCAGCTTGTTAATGAGAAGGACATTATGAAATTAATTGGTTTTCTCAACTTTATCAATATTGTCCTTCTGTTCATTTTGCAATTTGTAGCTTACTTATAAGTTGCAAAACTGATGTTAAATGAAAAAGGTGAAAGCAAATGGCTTATAATTGATCCTGGATGAGTTTCCAAGGTTAGAGCGTCGAGTTACCGATATTAAAAGAAGCGTTGTTAAAAGAAGTGCTACATGGGAGGTAACCCATGGAAAATCAGTTTCTTATTTATTTTTGTTAGAATGTTTGAATTCCGTAGTTAGGATTATTTTTTGTCTTCAAATAAAATCAAGACGGAATCGAAATTCAGAATAAAGTGGATGAATTGAACAAGCAAGTAAAAGAGAGGTGAAAAGGGTCACAAGAGAACTAAAGAGTGAATTTGGAAAAATTGTGAAAAGAACAAAAGAAGAACAACAATAAGTGGTGAAAAATTATAGGCCACGATCGTGGCCTGTGACTAAGTAGAATTAGCGAAGCATGCTTTGTTTAAGGAATTTTTACGATCTTACCCTTTTAACACCAATATATTCAGTTCTAACTTCACTTTTACATTTACTTTCATTTTCATTTTATCTCTCTAAACTTCAAGCCTACACTCGTCTCACATCTCTCTAAAAATTGTAGCTTATAAATTTCTTCCAAATTCTACTCAATTCCCAAGAATTATGCCGTGCATTAAAGAATTAGCATGATGGGAGCAAGCAGGATGAAATCAAGTTACGGGACGTGGGAGAAGAAACTGAATAGCATACTTTGGCACGCCCTTCCTAATCTACATAGAGGAGGAAGGTATTCGTTTTCAGTCTTTTAATGTAAGACAAATTGTAGTTTCTAAGTACTTTAATTTTGAAACACTTGATAGGCTAGAGTTGTGCGAGAAATTAGAAAATTTAGCTGAAAGAATCCAGTGGGTCCAATTTATACGGTTCCAATTTCCTGTCTATTAGGAGCTTACGTTGGAATTTTTCACTTAACTAATTTATAACCTTAGGAACCCCTAGAAATTGTGGTTTAGGTTGAGAGGAAGAGCTTATGAATTGAACATAGAGATCATATGCGATATGTGTGGATTCCCTGAATCCTCCACCATCGATCAACATGACGATTTTCATCACTTTCAATATTGGAATGAACTCATTGGAATAAAGCACTTTCATGCCAAGAATGTTCATAACAACATAATACGATCCTATAAACACTTGTTGCTGCACAAATTTATGTGTCAGCTGGTTTTTGACAAAATAAAAACCAATAAGTGTTTCACAAAGGAAATTTTTATGTTGTGGTGCATGGACCACAGTATTCTAGTGTGCAGATCCACACGTGTGCTAAATGCTATTGTTGCGACTCCACACAAGAGGAGCAACAATCTAGTAATGGGGTACATAATGTCTACCATTGTGGAATATTTTAGTGTGGACTAGAATGGATTAACTATTCATCTCCCTAAATTCCTAAACCATCACTATTTATGGCAGGTTGAAATCTTTAAGTCCTATAATATGAAACCTAGGGATATCAACCAAAAGACATATGTCAGAATTAGGGCCAGTCAGGCGAGCTCGAGGTCAGCCCCTTCACAACAGATAGAAGAGTCCAGTAAAGAGTCCAAGGAAGAGGAAGAAAAGCAAGGTTGGAAGGAAGTTCTGGATGCAATCTCACCAATAAGACACTTGCGAAGAACACCAGAATGATGAAGGAGATGGCCCAAACACAATGCCACCAGAGTCGGGATATCCGTCAGATCCATAGATATTTTGAGGCTCAGGGCATTCAATTGCCACCTCCGACACCGTCACCACCTCCATCTCCATGAGATTTTTTCTAACCCAGTGTTCTTTTTCAAATTAGCCTTTAATTCTATTTTCTATTTTTTTATTTTTATTTAATTTCTATTTACTTTAATTTAATATTTATTCTTGTCTTTTATGTGCTTGTTTGCTTCCTTCTCATATTGAGGACAATGTGTTGTTCAAGTGTGGGGAGGGTTATGTGTTTTACTTTTGTATGTGATTTTGCTTATTGTATGATAGTTATTAGGTTGCATTGTGTGAACTATTTGAACGTGTCAATGACTTAGATGGAGTGAAATTTATTTAATTTTCAACATAGTCTATTAGGTTGTAAATAATTATTAGCTCACAAAATTAGTGAATTAGGGGTCTTTGGATAAATATACAGCTTAATTAGGATTTAGTGTAAATTTAGCACCCTATAAGTTATCACATTCATTCATAATTTGAGGCCTTTTACCTTAAGTAGCTTAACTAGTATTTTTTTAATGTAAATGAGTATCTTAAACAACAAAGTAGGCAGTAAAATAATATATATAAAAGAAAGTGTGTGTTAAATAAATCACTTTTTCACTAACCTTTGAGTTATGAATAGAGCTAGTAGCCAGTTGAAAATGTGATATAGCTGAGTAACTGGATCGACACGCATCACAAATGTGTACCTTCGTTTCAAAAGGCTATAATGACGTTTGAACCAAGTTGTTTAATAAAAATGACTTAGTCAAGTAACCGAATCGACATTCATCACTAATGTTTTCCTCTGAGGAAAAGACTGAGTCCTTGCTTATTTAAAAAAAGTGTGTTTCTTAATAAAAACCTACCGAACTTATAATAAGCTTGACTTTACATGAAAATATACTTAGGAACAATTATAAAGTCTGAAGGATAAAAGAATTATTAATGTGTGTGCACAATTGAAAAGGGTAAATAAATTAACACTTAGATCTCGATTAATTTGTATATTTAGTTCAAAACCCCTAGACTCAGATTTTGCATTTTAATAATTAGATATAACTGATATGACTGTGTTTAAGATTAAATTTATTTCATGAAGTTGAAGCCATTGCCTCATTACTGCAATGTATGCTGTGTGTTGTTGTTTTGTTTGCTTGAGGACAAGCAAATGTTTAAGTATGGGAATATTGATAGTTGTGATTTGCATCATATTTTAGGGTTTAATTTGTTATGTGTTAAATGTTAATTTAAGTGTTCAGTGTGTATTTAGGTTTTAATTGTGTTAGTTTATGTTTTTAAGGGTTATTTATGGGATATTATAAGTCTTTGAGCTTAAATGTTATGTTTTTGAGGTACCTTGATGTGTTTGTTAGTGTTTTAGGGTCAATAGCAAAGAACGGAGAAGTTTCGAAGGCTTTCAGGCCAAAACTACGACGCATGATCGTGACAGAGAGATATGAGCCACCATGGCCCAGGCCACAATCGTGACAGAAAAGGTCGTGGCACTTGGGCCATACTCATGAAAAAGAGGGTTAGACGCTAGCCACGATCGTGGCAGGCAGGGCCACAATTGTGGCCTACATCGACAAACACAAAAATAGGTGAAAACGTCAAGTTTCGAGGAACTTTTCGGACCGTTTTGACCCCGAATGAACCCTAAGACTTCTAAGGTATTTAAGGAACATAAAGAACAGAAGAGATGAGCTTTTGATCAGCCACCACGATGAAACCCGAAAGAGAGAACCTTAAGAGATCGAGAAAGAGACGAAGGAAGAGAGAAGAGGAAGACGACACAAACACGACATGCTTCTTAGAATAAGAAGCTTTCCGAAGTCACGACCTCCAATCATCCATTCGATTTCTAGTTCCTATGGATTTCAGTTTTATTTAATTATAGAATTGGGATATATAGTTTGAAGATACACCTTTTGGAATATTATTTTTGATTTAGTGAAATATGATTATTTTATGTGTTTATTGATTTAATTATGGTTTAATCCTGCACTTCATATCTCGATAATAAACTGAGAGGGTAAGGTGAATCGAGAAAAAATGATTAAATTGGGCTAACAAGAATTAGGTAATTTAATATATTAAGAATTAAATCAGGTTGGTAAATTTTGTGTAGAGATATCATATATAGGTTTCCAATTGTTTATTAGAGAACTTAAGAATTGATTAGGTTTTGGATAGGTTGTTAATTGAGAGATTACAACTTCCCATAATCTGATTAGGTTTTATGCTTTAGGGTTCAATTATAACTTGAGAGAGAGTAATTGACCTTAGGATCATCTAGAACCATTAATTTGATAAATTGTAATCGGTTAGGTTGGCATTAAAGATGGATAATTTTCCCTTTCTCTCCTTCGGTTAACTCACTAGGTTGAATTCTAGGGTATGCGATCATTATTCAATAAATCAATCAATTTTCGCTAAACGATATTCAATTTCAATTTAAAATTGTTAATCGTTGTCGTGATTGTTTTCATTAAGTGTTAAGTGTTAAGTGTCAATTATTATTTTGTTATTTCATTTGGTTTGCTTGATTTATTTAGTTCTCATGTTTAAATTTATTGTCTATTAAATATCTGTTTAATAGTCTCCGACCTTCGATTTTAGGATTAGATTAACCCTACTTGTGGGATCGATACCTTAGGTACTACGCAAACGACCCATGCGCTTGCGGTATTATCGAGGTTTAAAAAAATTAAAACTTATCATACATAAACCTGCGATCAATAATCAATTCCTCCTTTGTAGAAGGCTAGTAATTTCATGTGATCCTGAGTAGATGTCTCTCTAAACTTTTTCTCTGATTAAATTATGCATCTAGATTTTTCTAATTTAATAAAAGGCTAGACTCCTTGTTTCTTTTATCTATAAAGCTAACTTTTCTTTTCAGAAGAGTTATTTATAACATAAGCTTAGAGATATTCATGCTTCCATTGGCATCCCAGGGATCATTCTTAGGACTTTATTAATACTCTCCATCTCTTTGAAGCTGATGGTAACACCCATTTGAGGAATTGATTTTAGAGAGTGTACTAATGACATAAAGTTTCCTAATATGAAATTTAAGGGGAAAATTCCATACTTGGAGCAATAAGCAACATAGGAATTGGCATATAAAGAAGAAACTAGAAATGCCTTTGATTAATAAAGAGTGGTTGCTAAAGTTTCTAGGAAGTAACATAATTTTTAGGAATATTTTTTTCTCTAATCATAGTCTATTAATTATTCAATCTCTAGCCAGCCTAGAGAAACTCCATTCCTCTTTAACAACTTCTTAACTAAGGTTGAGATATTTGAAGAAGCTTTAATAAAGGGTTCATTCTATAAATTTCATAGCTATAAAGCATATATTGATATGAAGAAACTGAAAATAGTGAAGAAAGAGCTTAAATCCTTTAATCAAATTTAACTGAGTAATGCTCAAAGGTTATTACTGAAGCTAGAATTCATCTCAATCAAATTCAAAAGGTTCTTAATTCACACCTAGGTGACACTACTTTGTTAAGGAAAGAGTGAGTAGCCACTGAGTGCTTACATTAAAGTTATGAAGATTTATAATTCTTTATACTAAGGCACAGATCTAGAGTCCTATAGTTCAAAGAGGAAAAAAATATCCAAAAATTTTTATAGCTCTATTAATGCAAGGAAAACTTCAATAGCGTCACTTTCCTATCAAAGCAGTACAGAGGAATGCACTTTCCTAAGCTAATATAATGCAAGAGATGTAACATCTCGTTACCTATGTTAAGGCTAGAATAGTAAATTATGAGAAATTAGGAAAAAGCACATCATGCATAAGTTAATTGTGACATACACATTTATTTTGCACATTTATATGATTGTACATGCATTCATTGGCATTTCCGGGTAAATTGGTTTATAAATAGAAATTGTGGATTAAATTGGAATGTATTAAATGTGATTTGACAATTTTTATACATTTCGGGTATTTTGAAAATTTTGGTGAATTATTTGAGTTGAAAATTTATTTGGTGATAATAGTTATTATTTCAAAATTTTTGGCGAATTTTAAAATTTTTTGAAAAATTTGGGATATTTTGGACCAATTATAGTGTGACATGTGGCAGTCTTATATGAGTGACAAATGGCTCACATGCATGGAGCCATATGTCATTAGCATAAGAATACACACAAAAAAAAGGTTAGAACATCTTCAAAATGGCTTTGGTCTTCACCGAAAATATTCTTCATCAAGTTCTCCCTTGTTTCACTCACCACCGAAATCTTGTTTGTTAGTTTCACTGCTGGAATTTGGTTACAAACTCAAGTAAGTTATGTCTTGAGCTTTGTTAAGTTTTGTAAAATAGTTTTGATGATGGGTTAGTGTTAGAGATGAATACATGCATGATATGGATTTAGCAGTAGAGTTTCGGTGAATAAACTTGAGAAATAAGTTAGATGAAAGATTAGTGAATTGGCAGAAAATATTGACTTTTCATGTTGCTATGTTAATTTGCCATGTATTGCTATTCTCCGTGATTCTGTTCTGACTGCTCCGTGTATAAGTATGTGATAGGCACTCAGTCACAATAATAAGAATGAATGTGAGTCTCATGCATATAACATTATAAGACTGAAATTTATTGAATGATTTGCAAAGATGAATGAGTGATAACTTGATGTGATTTATTTTGCTATGCTTAGCAATGTGAATTGTGTGATCTTATGATATCCCATATTGTGTGAACTTCTGGAATGTGTTTATGATCTGAATGAGTGTCTGTAAAATATGTATTATGTGTATGTGATCCAGTGAAATCACCAATGATGGTTCACTCATTGAGTTCGCAAAACTCATAAAAATTACAATGTGATTTTTCATGTACGAGACAGGAGACCTAGTTCTTTAGGCAGGACTAAAGGACCCTTTGGATTTTGTTATGGCTCAGAGGTCTGTCAGCTGGCTCCAGGAGTGTTGTGTCTTGTATTTTGTTGTTTTTGTTATAACCTGTATGAGGTTATGTAACTATCTGTCTAAAGGAAATAGTGTAAATATTATGGATTAATGCAATGAATGGTTTTTAAAATTTGCTGACTTTTAAAGGATGTTAGTGGATGCCATGTGTAAGTTGGAATTGTTTTGCTCTAACATACCATTATCATAGGTTATGTTCCTGAAAGTTTGGGTATGTACCCTATGGCAGTGGGATGTTGCATTTTTGGTATCAGAGCATAGTTTGACATCTTTAGGGACAAATATAAGTTGAGATATGAGAATTAGTGAGATATTCCGATAGTGATCATAACTTTTGTTTGTTATAGGCCACCTTCCATAGGAGATCACATTGGAGATTCAGTTGACATGGAGTCCATAGGAGTTAATTTAGAGTCTCCTATACCTGAGTTCGCTTAGATGTCTCCGAAAATTCTTGTGAGGGGAGAAAGAAGATATGATAAGCTGAGAAAACAAGCGGCTGTGGACTTCTATGAAAGTACAGACCCGGCCGAAGCAGAAGGGTGGCTTGAGCAAACTGAAAGAGTGTTTAACCAGATGGACTGTGAGGCAGATGAGAAATTAGACTATGCTATCTCACTCCTATAAGGTCTCGCATATCAATGGTGGAAAATCGTTCCAGGCAGTACCACCAGACCTTATAGTTTGATCTGGGAGGATTTCCTGAGAGTGTTCCGAGAGAACTACATGTCGAAGATTTATATGAATCAGAAAATTAAAGAATTTTTAGACCTGAAGCAAGGCAGACTCACAATGGCAGGGTATGAGATAAAAGTTAATGAGCTAATGGGATATGTAATTGTATTGATCCTTACTGAAGAAGAAAAATGTAGACGATTTGAGGATGGTTTGAACATGGAGATCAGAACGAGACTAAACATTTCGAACTTGAACAGTTTTTCAAAATTTCGAGTAGCCTCGATCAGAATTGAACAATTGTTGAAAGATGTTCAGACAGAAAACAAATAGGAGGTTAGAGGTAAAAGGCAGGACAAGTCTCAGGCTGATTCTGGCAGAAGCTTCAGAAAGCGTCATAACAGATCATCTCGATTCCAGTCTAGATCGAGACAATCTAGATCTTAGGGAAGAGGTAGATTTGTTCAGTTTGGGGGAGGTAGAGGATAGATGCCTGCCAGTCAGTTGCACCAATTGCCTGAATGTGAGCACTGTGGTAAAAAGCATGGTGGTGAGTGTTGGCAGATATCGGGAGCATGTTTTCGATGTGGCTCATATGAGCATCAGATCAAAGATTTCCCTAAGATGTTGAAAACACAGTCTGGAGCTAGAGGAGGAACTATGACTAAGACTACAGTTCAGCGGAGCAGAGCTGGCAGACCCGCACAGAGAGGCAGAGGTAGAGGTAAGACTCAGTCAGCAAGGCCCAGTGTCAGAATTAAGGTGCGAAGCAACCAGCTGTAATCTCAGGCCAAGGTCTACGCCATTACCAAACAGGAGGCACAGGACTCCCCAGATGTGGTAGCAGGTGTGTTGAATGTTTTTTATTTTAAGGCATATGCACTAGTAAATCCAAGATCTACACATTCATTATTCGCCCCGCATCTGGCATCTAGATTGCATTGTGAGCGTGAGACACTGAAATGTGGATTAATAGTGAGTACTTCAGTGGGTAGCACAACAGTGATTGGTGAGGTATGTAAGAAGTGTATAGTTCGGATTGATCAAGTAGAATTAGAAGCTGATTTGATTATATTGCAACTGAGAGAGATAGACCTCATCTTAGGCATGGACTAGCTCACTGCTCATAGGGCAGTGATGAATTGTTATACTAAGGAGGTAGTGCTTAAATCCCCTAATCAGTCGAGAGTGGTATTTCAAGGAGTTAGTCAGCTGGTGCCAGCCCGACTAATTTCATTTATGAGTGTTTTGAGATTGATCCGAGGTGGATGTGAAACTTATTTGGCCCACGTGGTAGATACTTGGAATGAACAAACCATTCAGGATATTCCAATTGTTAGGGCATTTCTAGATGTGTTTTCGGCTGAACTACCAGGATTACTCCCAGATAAGGAGACATAGTTCACTATTAATATTGTTCTAGGTGTCGCTCCTATATGGAGGTTTGTTGAACTAAAGGAACTGAAAACCTAGTTGCAGGAATTATTAGATAAGGGTTTCATCAGGGCTAGTGTGTCAACTTAAGGAGCTCCGGTATTGTTTGTAAAGAAGAAGGATGGCACCTTAAGATTGTGTATTGATTACTGACAGTTGAATCGGATAATAATTAAGAATAAATATCCACTGTCAAGGATTGATGATTTGTTTGACCATTTACAGGAAACTTAGGTGTTCACAAAGTTAGATTTGAGATCGGAATATTACCAGTTGAGGATAGCTGATGCGGATGCTCCTAAGAGTGCATTTAAAACCAGATATGGGCACTTTGAGTTTTTGGTAATACCATTTGGATTGACTAATGCTCCGACAGCTTTTATGGAATTGATGAATAAGTTATTTCAACCTTATTTAGATCAATTTGTAATTGTCTTTATTGATGACATTTTGGTGTACTCGAAGTGTAGAGAAGATCATGTGGCACATTAGAGAATGGTTCTTCAGACAATGAGGGAGAAACAGTTATATGCCAAGTTCAACAAGTGCAAATTTTGGCTTAATCGAGTAATACTTATGGGTCACATCGTGTCTGGACAAAGCATTCAGGTGGGTTAAAAGAAAATAGAAGCTGTAATGAAGTGGGGGCTCCGAGGAATGTGTCTGAGATTCGAGGTTTCCATGGATTAGTCAAGTATTACATAAGGTTTGTCGAGGGGTTTTCTTTAATTTCGGCCCCTTTGACAAAACTTCTAAGAAAGAATGTGTCTTTTAGATGGATTGATGATTGTCAGAGGAGTTTTGAGGAGCTAAAGCATCCGTTAACTTCAACACCTGTGTTAGCTATCCCATCGGGTTCTGGAGGTTATATTTTGTACAGTGATGCGTCGCATCAGGGTTTAGGATGTGTACTAATGCAGCATGGTAAAGTAATAGCATATGCATCGAGATAGTTGAGGTCTCATGAATTTAATTACCCAGTACATGATCTGGAACTTGTTGTAGTAGTGTTTACCCTAAAGATCTAGAGACATTACCTGTATGGTGAAACCTTTCAAGTATTTACTAATCATAAAAGTTTGAGATATCTGTTGAGCCAAAAACAGTTAAATATGAGACAGAGGATGTGGATAGAATTATTAAAAGATTATGATTGTACAATTGAGTATCATCCTGGCAAAGCTAATTTTGTAGGTGATGCATTGAGTAGGAAATTATATAGCAGTGTGGCACAAGTACAGTTATCGAGGTTACCGAGCCTAGTTCAGTTGAGAGCATTAAATGTTGAATTAAATTTAGAGCAAAATGATATATTGATAGCTACCTTGAAGTTGAGACTTGTTTTGGTTGAAAGAATCAAAGAGACTCAGAGCAGAGATCCAGATTTAGAGAAGTTAAAAGTGAATCCAGATTTTGAGTTTGAAGTGAGAGATGATACTTTGAGGTTACAGCAAAGACTATGTGTGCCCAACATTGATAATTTGAGGAAAGAGATTTTAAAGGAAGCACATTTAGCAGCTTATGCTATGCATCCTGGTACTACCAAGATGTATAACACACTGAAACAACATTATTGGTGGCCTGGCATGAAAAAGTAAGTAGCGGAATTTATTTCTAAGCGTATAACTTGCCAATAGGTTAAGGCTGAGCATCAGGCTCCAGCTAGGAAATTACATTCGTTACCTATTTCGGAGTGAAAATGGGAACGAATCACGATAGATTTCATTATGGGTTTGTCGAGGACTCCGAGACAACATGATGCCATTTGGGTCATTGTGGATAGACTAACCAAATCGGCTCATTTCTTACCAGTGAGAGAAAATCTTTCATTAGATCAGTTAGCTCAGCGATATGTGAATGAGGATGTGAGGTTACATGGGTTTCCAGTGTCCATAGTTTCGGACAGAGATCCTAGATTTACCTCGAGATTTTGGGGTAGTTTACAGACAGCTTTGGGTACCAAACTGAATTTCAGTACAGCCTTTCATCCTCAGATAGATGGTCAGAGTGAGAGAACGATCAAGACTATCGAGAATATGCTCAGAGCTTATGTTTTGGAGTTTCAGAGAGTATAGGATAAATATATAGCTTTGATTGAATTTGCTTACAATAATCAGTATTACAGTAGTATCAATATGGCTCCATATAAGGCATTGTACGGCAAGAAGTGCTGGAACCCCTCCCCAGGCGAGTCACGGGCCCGACGTCCTACGTGACATCTGGACACGTGTCCAACGAGGGAGGAGTTCCCCACCAGGTCAAACCTAAAAAGAAACAAACTCATTTAACCTACCTCCAGACAAAATCAGAGGTAGATTATAAGAAATTCCAATAAATGTTGACCCCGGGAAAAATATGTAGTGGAATCGTAGAATGAGCATAGACATTAAAAATAAATTATTCCAAAACAAAAACTTAAGAAAAACATTTAATACACAATTT
>JANQBM010000009.1:16602914-16615181 GCA_025594535.1 Erythroxylum domingense | reverse complement strand
TTAGGCTTGTGAAATATGGAGCTTTAAAATGATGACGTGTGTAAATGGTGACATTTGTAGCCTTATAATTGGTCACATTTGTAACACATGGACCAATAGAATAATAACATATGGACCAATAGAAGGATAACATATGGACCAATAGAATGTTGACACATGGACTAATGAAATGGCAGCATATGAATTAATTTTCCTTTCTTTGAACTTTCTAGAGAAAATAGATGTAAAAGGCAACATAAGGGAGAGTGAAGGTCTAACATGAGGTTAGAAGAGGGAGAAAAACAAAAATGAGAGAGAGAAGGAAAGAAAAAGGGGAAGAGAAGAGGAGAAGGAAAAAGGTTACCAAGGTAAGTCGAAATTCTGGTTTCAATTTTATCTTCCTCTTTTGATCTATTTTTCATATCTATAGAGCATGAATTTGAAAATACTCAAAGAAAAAAAGTTGTAGATATAGGTCTTAACTTGACCTCTGTGAAAATCGCTTGAAAAAATAGTGACTAGAGCTGGAGTGATGCTTGTTGCCCTAATACTGCCCTTGAAAGACCCTTGTGCAGGAACCTTGTATTATTTCCTAATTTTTGAGGGCTTTAGAACCCAAATTAGTCAAAGTATAAAACATGAAAAGTGATTATTGATGTCTTATTAATGCTTCTATGAAACGGCTTGTTAGAATATGTCTTGATAATGATTTATTGTTATTTGAGCATTGGTTGCCAGCATGTTTCTTTCCAGAAAATAGGACATAATTTGTATGGGGATTGTATTTTAAAGGGAGATGTTTTTCATGTAATTTTTAGGTATATTAAGACTAATTAAGTCTAATTTTAAGGGGCATAAGAATCACGGTATTTGTATTTTTTTTTACAGAGAGTTATGATTAAAAAAATCCAGCTTGTTCATAAAGGAATATTAGGAAGAAAGGATATAAACATTACACTTAAGGATTGCATATATATTCTCTCTATTCGCTATCAGTGACCGATGTTCATATGGATGTCTAATAGGCCCTTAGAGTGATTGTCAATACCCAAATATTTTCAGGACATCGAGGCAATAGTTCGTTAGAGTGTTTTGTGAGTTAACCTCGATGTTTTTCATTATAATTTATTTATTTTAGTTAAATTTTAGTTATTGAATTAATTATATGATTGTTATAATTCTGAACATTTTTGGTCTAAGGAGTTTGATACTCGGGACTGTATATGGAAGTGTTTTCAAATTGAATGTTAATTATTGATTATGTGATTATCACTGAAATGCTTATTTGATTCAAATTGAATGTGACTTTTGGAAAATCAGTTACACTTATGGAAGCAAATGATGGGTGAGAGGATTCATATCATTGCATTTGACATTCATGATGAGTTAATGGGAGTTGTGATCAAAATGACCAACACGTAGACATTTAGGGCAAAATGCTCTTAATCAGGGCTTAAGGCTTACAATATGAAATAAGGGCTTAATGCTCGTAATTTGAAATCAGGGCTTAAATTTTGTAATGTGATTAGGGCTATAATGCTCGTTAAGCTGGCCAATAGAAAATTGTTTGAAACCCAGGGCATGAATTGGCATATTTGATCACAACAAAAAGAAAGAAGAAATAAAGCACATGTGTATTTGCATTTGCATTTTTGTATATATGATATGTTCTAATTGAATCAAAATATTGCAATACATCTAGATATCATTGATAATGTGATATGGTGATTATAAATATTCTATGTGATATGATTGTTGATATGTAATAATATGTTGTTGGAAGTTTCCTCTATGATATGATACGTGAGTGCATCGATGATGGTTCACTCACTGAGTTCACAAATTCATCAAAATTGTAATGCTGTTTTCAAATCTAGGAGAGACTTAGCTAGTCTAGTTGGAATATAACTTCTGCATTTGGACATAAGTTAATGGTCGGGATCAGTTGTACTTGCAGATGTCTCTAGTTATTTTGCATTAAGAATAACATTATCACATTATCTTATTGATATCAAACTTTCTTTATGTCTTTTAAATATTACGCAAATTGTGATATACCATCAGTTGCTACTTGGTATATGTTTTGGGTATTAAATATAATACCAAGATTTATGAAATGTTTTGATATATACATAGTTTGTTGAGAAAATTTTAAAAAAAGTTAAGCTTTCCTTTATGTGCTTTACACAGGTTAAATATGGAAGGTATTTTTGAAAGTAAGGTCAAACTTTCGCAATTTGTTGATTAAAATGCCTCCATGCTATATAATATTATGTGTAAGGTGGAAAAATCTTTTTGAATTGTTTTCTAACATATCATTTCAGTAGAGTATAGCCTCGAATCTCCTCTAATATGCTCAGGATTATGCTCTATTAGATCGTATGTTACATAAAAGGTATGAGTATTATTGTTTTTTAGATAGTTATTCTTATTAGAATGATATATTATTGCATTAGAAGATTAAAAAATGATAACTTTCATATGTTCATATGGTACATTTGTAATGCCTTTTAGATTATGTAATTCACTTCGTACTTTTTAACACTATATGATGTTCATACATTTTGATTTTTTAAGAAAATCATAAGTGTTTATGGAAGAATTTTCAATTTTCAATAACTCTTTTTTTAATTTATTTGAAAAATTAGATAAAGTTTCACAATGGAGTGAGGAAAATAATTTAGTTTTAAATTAGGAGAAGTGTCATTTTATGGTGTAAGAAGGCAATTTTTTAGATTACAGTATCTCAACATGTTAGGTTGAGGTTAAAAAAGTAAAGATAAAAGTAATAGACAACTGGCACCTCCTATTAATGAGAAGGGGATTAAGAGTTTCTTGAGACACAAATGTTTCCATAAGAGGTTTATTAAGGATTTCTCCAAGATATTTCAACCCTATATAAGTTGGATTTTTATTTAAACTTATTTACAATGCTATTGACCTTTTATTAGGAGTAGTTCTTGGATGAAAAATGGGTAAAAAGTTGCATGCTACTTACTATGTTAGGGAGACTCTTATTAATGCTCAATTGAATTATGTAACCACTGAAAGATAAAGTTTATTAAGTTATAAAGACAATAAATACAAATTTAAGAGTTCTTAAGTGAAAGCGAATGTTACAATTAGGTTAATTAGAGGACCTTCAAATGAATTCTTATAAGAATGCTTAAATATACAAAAAGAAAATAAAATAGTTTTATGATAATGTCATCCTTGGAAAAGAATTGAAAGTTGATTAGCAAATACTCCTCTTTAACTCAAAACTCAAATTGTTTTCAAGTCAACTTAAATCTTAATGTTCTGGCCCCTTCATTATGGTTAAAGTAGATCCTCGTAAGGTTTTACAATTTAAAAGTGAGATTACAAGGACATTTCAGTCAATAGAAAAAGGTTAAAATCTTATATGGCAAGTGAGTTTGTACTTAAGAGGATCACATACTCTTTAAGTATCCCTTCTTATGTCTAACAAGAAAGATTTTCATAGTTAATTGTTTTATTGTATTGTTTTACACTTTTCTTTATAATTGCTATTTTTATGTAGGTGTTTAATTTTGATGTCTTTTAAGGTCAAAGAATAGAAATAAACAAATAGCTTAAAGAAGCTTTCTTGATTATAAAATTTCCTTCCTCTATCTCCATTTTTATGCACTACATTCTTTTTTTGTTCTTATTATTTGTCCATTGAGTAAAATATACAATTTAAGTGTCAGGGAGGAGTTATTTTGAACTATGTGCAACTTAAGAAATCTATCCAATCATAATTAGTTTAGTAAGTAAAAATTCAAGGAAAATAAATAATGAAATAAAGGTGATTGAGAGAACAAATTCAAATTTAGATTATATCCTGATTGAACTGTATTCGATTACTACATATAATTATTGATTGGTAGTTTAATTTAACTTGATTTAGTGATCTTGAGATTAATGCTTTATTTTAATAATAAGAATTTATATATGATTTTAACATGAATTAAGTTTAGAGTTAAGCTTTTTAAGTGGCTTAATAATCTATATATTTGTAAAAATATGACTAAAGAAAGCATAAATAAATTCATTATGCTAACTTTGATCTAAGTAAAGGGCTAGAGTTAAGAGTGGTGTTAGTGGCCATTTAAAATTATGACCTAACTGAGACATAGGATTATTCATGACAAAGTATTTACCTTTATGCCAAAAGGTTAGAATAATGTTTCAAACAAACCCCCCTCATGCTCTACAAAAAAATTTCTTAGTTTATTTTTGATGTAATTTATTAAGTGCTTATAATTTAAATCTTTTTAATCATTTTTGTTTATTATATATAAAAAATTCTATTGTTCAAATTGAGTTAATTATTTTGATCATTTTTAAATTAAGTTGAGTTGAATTGTAAGTTAGTGAAAGTATTTAGAGACCTAGGTGTAGTTGATGAACGATTTAGATAGGTGGATAATAAGCACTATGATTATTGTGTTGGAGTTGTTAAACTTTCATGGAATTGAAACTTGCCTAGATTAAGAGTGGTTGAGATTGATTTGGTTAAGTATAAGCCAAATTCTAAGTGTTAGGCTACTTGATATGCATGAAATGTGTGCATATTCTTTTAGTATTTTTCTATGTTTTTCATCTAAATTACCTTGATTTAATTGGTTTTATGTTTTATTTTAATAATTATAAAAAAAATTGAATGAGGAATGATGTAACTAAGAATTAGAGGCTTTTATAGAATAATATGTCGAGAACAACATTTTATGCTTAACAAAACTGAGGATATGACTCGTTGTTCCTTTGATACATCTTAAAGATGAAGATACAGGTTGAACAGAGGTAATTTGGTAGAGAAAAAATTTCCTAATGATAGACTGTGTACCTTTCAAAAATATTTAGAAAAGAAACAAAAGCATATACAACATAAGATATGGACAAGTTATTGCCTATGTCCATTTCCAAAAAAGAAAAATAAAAATGCATAACAGGGGATGTAGTTGCGTACTAGACTATAATTATAATATAAAAATATTTAAAAACGAAAAAAGCCTAAAAATTGTACTTTTTATTTTTTTATTATCATCTTTATTTTTAATTAGGTTTAGCAACTATATATTAAAGGAGAGCTCTATAACATGTCTAACAATCATTTTCAAGTGGGGGAGAGATTAAAAATCACCATGAGATATTTATACATCAAAGAATCAACTTCATCATTAGGAGTAGCTTTAGAATAACTTCTTTTATTTTAAATGTTGTTTTTTTATTCTAAAGACGGTTATAGGCTAAATATGCTCACATCTAGATTAGGTGGAATTCTAATATATTCTTGTATGCTATGATTTTAGTTTTCCCTGAAAGTTTATATGTTTAGGACTTATATGTGTTAATTTTTAATATTGATCATATACAAGATATATCTTAGATCTAATATGAAATAACATATATGTATCTCGAAGAACCTATATGTAGATTAACCTAGGCATATATATTATGGATTAAACGAGGTTCCACATACAAACGTATATGAAATTTTTGGTATTAAAGTAACCTTTTATGAGGTTTCAAGAAACTTAGAATATTCTAAGAGTAGTTAATAAGATAGATATATCAATTAATCAATTAAAGGATAGTTGTTTACACATCATAATGACATATTATTACACTAGATAACTTTACTAGTCCAAACGATAAATTCTCGGGAACTAAATCAAGGACACAAGATGAAGTAATTAGAGCTCTAATAAGAATATTTATTTATACTGATCAAATTGGCTAGAAATTTAATTTATTTTTGATAAAATCAATCACAACCTAATTTATTATTTTTTAGAATGGAAAATCTAATTTATTGTTTTTTATAATGGAAAACCTAATTTATTGTTGATTAGATAATAATAGGAAGATTAAATCTCAATAGTTATGTTCTTTTCTCATAAGATCAACCTCTAATACCACTAAAATATTACAAAATGATAGGTCCACTTACTTTAATCTTATATTAGAATAATGGAGTTATAAAAATCAATCATCACTATTGTAGCTTACTTATTTTCTATAACATTTTCCTTAGTTATGGTGATCTTCTTCTTGTTGTGGTATTCTTCCACCCTTTTAGATATTTGATTGAGCCATTTTAATTTTTGGTATCAATGCTCCCTAAATTTCCATCTTGTGTGTCTCTCCCTTATACTTACTTTCATCTCTCACACAATTTTCTTACACCCTTATAAGCTATTTGACATACCTAACTAGTATCCCTGGTGCAATCCTACCACCATCAACTCTAAATATCATAATAACTTCTTCTTTGTTCAAATCATCGTCCAGATCATCAAACAATTCTAATGGAGGTGTTGAATTACACCTTCACCTCCTTTATTCATAAGAAACTTGTGATACTTTTCCCTATTACATTTTTGCTATATATTATAATTTTATTCCATAGATATCTTCACATTATTATATATTACACATATATTTCAAATTCAAATTTCAATATATGCAAATTAAGGAACAAATTTTTTCTTCATTAAATGTAAAGGTACATTTAGATGAAGAAATAGAAAAATTTATGAATTACCCCCTTAACATTTCCTAAAAATTCTAGGTTAGCCTTTACTATTATTTATACTGCCATGTTACATCTTAACATTTTCAAAATGGTATTGATAGCACCTGGAATCCTAAAGAAATTAAGTTTGGTAGTTTTCAGTATATTGCTCATCAATTTAGCCTATATGATGTCATAACTAGGCAGTACGAGCCAACTATATGATGATGTAATATTAAAAATTATTTCTTTAAACATTAATTAAAGGTGTGATTTTCACTTTAATGTTTTATAAAAGGTCTAAATAAGCCCCTACTATTACCTTTGTTACCAATTTTATCTACTATTTAAGGTGCAATTAGTACTATTTTAGTAACGTTAGGGTGTAAACTGGTACCAGAGATAATGATAGTGGCTTACTTAGACCTTTTGTTAAATGTTGAAGTGTAAATCATACCTTTGGTAGAAGAAATATTAGACACTTAATTTAGATTCTTACTCTAATGCTAACTGATGTGAAACTAAAAAGAATGAATCATTAGAATCTAACAACATTCATATATTGATCACTTGAATTTTGGATTTTACATAAATTAACTCATTATGCTGATTACATATGCTGTATCTAGCCTAGTGCAAGTTAAATATATCAACTTCCTAAACAAACTTTGATATCTCTCCTTATTTGTTGGAATTTGAATACAAGAAGTAGATAAGCCATGATTCACCTCAATAGAATTATTTATAGCTTATACACAAAGTTTTTTTGTTCATTTAGGAGATCAAAAGTATAATTCATTTAGAAGAGAAACAATCCTTATTTAAACTAAAAAATTCAATGCTTAAAAAGTATTTAAGAAGTCCCATATACTTTATCTTAAATTATTTGGCCATATAACTTTAAAGTTTCTTAATTTCATTTAATTTATTAGCTATTATGATTAAGGATGGTAATCGGTTAGATCATGTCAAAACCTGATCAGGCATAGGACTCCAAGTCCAAGCTACTTAAAACTCAATCTAGTTATTTTAAATTTATTTTTTAATTTGTAAAATTAAAATAATGTTTGTTTTACTTAAATGACATCGTTTTATATAAAAATTTTGGGCTTTAGTTTGGGAAACCCAAGCTTGACCTAAAGCCAATTTTTTTTTTTTTTAAAAGGTCTAAGATCTGTTCAAAGCATAGTGAATTTGGTTTGGGTTTGTTAACTTCAATTCAGGCTAGGCCAATTTTTCCATTACTAGTTTCAATCATGTCAATAACATATATAAAAGGAAACGTAAAATCGTTATGATCATGTTTATAAAATAAGGTATGGTTTAGTAAATATTGATTAAATCTATACTCTTTCATTATGTGACTTAAGTCTACCAAGCCATACTTTTGTGATTAGTTTAACCTACAAAATGCTTTTTTTAGTTTGCATACCTTTCCTTCTTCCAGTGTAAACATAAGGGATGGATCCATAAACATTTCCTCTGTTAAATCACCATGAAGAAAGTTATTTTTCACATCAAACTATTGCTTAGGCTAATTTAGATTACATTTTAAGTTTTAATGATAGTATTGTTGAACCAAGGGAGATTATTTTCCATATTTTGATGATAATAAGGTATAATTACTACTAATGATTTATTCCTTGATCTGTCAAAAGAAAGCAATTTGAAATGAAATCAAGAGATAATTTATAGAGACCAAATAAATTCAATTTAAGAAAAAAAAACTAAGACCAGGATGATTAAGGTAGAATAAGTCTATAAATTTACTTCTAATATTTCTTGTATCTCTTAGTCATTTTAATGCTTCAAGGGCTATTCAGGCATAAGATATCAAGCTTTGAACTTAAAAAATTTTCTTTTATTAAAAGGAATCAAAGGTTTTGATTTCAAAGAAAACCTTCATAATAATTAAAATACTCTTTAGGAAAATTTTGCAATGACTTTAGATCATTTTTTTGATCAAATAAGTGTATTTGATCTTTGAAAGAAAATGAGAAATATTTGAAAATATGTCTTTAGACATATTGGTCAACTAATATATATGTGTGATCGACCAATGTAATGTTCTGGGGAGAGTGGTCAATCAATGTCTTGGTGTGGTTGACAAATGTTTTAGGCGTTTTAAAAAATTATGTAATAAGAGAGTGTATGACATAAGTTAATATATTTGTTAACCAATATGATACATTAGTCCAACAATTTGATAGATTGGTCAACCAATGTCACTATTACTAGTCCTTACAATAGAAAGATTTTGGGTTTAATGATATTTTGGAGCTAGTATAAGTACAAATACTTAGAAATTTAGTTGTTGGACATATTTATGACATTTAGGGTTCATAGTAAAACATTTACAAGAGTGTTTGAGAACTTATAAACATTCACTAATTAGTTATGAAAAGATTGGTGCCCTTTATCATTAAAGTGAAGAAGCAAAGTTCATTGAATTTGTGAACATTAATTAGAGCTAGTTTTCGTATTTTAGTGTTCCCAGAAGCATTGAGGTTCCTCTTCACCCTTCAAGGAAGATTGTATAAGAGTTCCCTTTTTTTGAACCAATATTTTTGTAAGAAGGTTCCTCTTCACCAAGTTAAACTAAGAGATTAGTGGAATCATAAGAGATTAGTGAAATCCTAAGAGAGACTTGAGGAGTTGGCATAGGTAAAGTTTATTTATTGAACTATAATAAAATTAGTTTATAACATCTCTTCTCTGTAGTCTTGACTTCAATCTTAGTTAATTGATTGAGTTTAATTAAATTATCATTGCATTCATCATTGAATTCGAAATTAATTAAGGTCTTTATTAATTTTCTAAAGATTTTCAAAATTCAATAACACCTAATTTAACCTCTTTTTAAATGCCATTAAAGACCAACAAGTATAAAACAAGCAATTTTAATATTAGAAATTGGTGCAAAATTCTTGTGAAAATCAATACCATAGGTTTCAATATAGTCTTTTGCAACTAACCTAGTCTTGTACCTTTCATTTATTCCATCTGACTTTTATTTGATAGTGAATACCCATTTTCACCCTATTGTCATCTTTCCCCATCAGTAACTAGATCATTTCCGAACTAGAATTCTTTTAAAGAGCTATGATTTCATCTATCATTGCATCCTTTAACTTAGGATCTTTAAGGGCTTCCTAAAAATGGCTAGAAACAAATACAAAACATAACCAAAGAGCAAATTTCAAGTTAGACTTAGACAAATAATGATGGGATATAAAGTTTGAGAATGGATAAACAACATTAGAGGCCTTTGAAAATTTTAATAAATTATGTGCTTTTCTTTCATATAGAGGATATCTCCTATTATGATTAGTATTAGAACTAGAAATTTATATTCAAGATACTATGCATATATCTTAGTGTCAATCTTGAAAGATTCATTTAATGGCATAGTAGTATCATTAAGAGAGGTGCTAAATTAAAGAGGTATAATCACGATATCTTCCTTTCTTATAAAATATCCTTTCTAAAAGACGAGCTTATTTCTCAAGCCTCGTAATATCAAATGGTTTCTTAAGTACTTGACCATTAGATTCAATGTTATTTTCCTTAAAAGGTGGTTATATAATTATTTAATATTCTTTATACTTGAGATCCATATCTTCTTTTCTCCTAACCATAATTCTTCCTCTTCTTTATTATCATTCTCCACGTAGAAAAGAACCATGAATATCTTTTTAAAAAATTAGGATCCTTTTTCATTAAACTGAAAATCTGTCCAAACATAATAGGTTCTTATAGGAGGATGAAAATAATTGTATCCCTTTTATGAACTAGAAAAATTATGGAAAAGATATTTGATAGTACAAAATTTAAATTTATCTCTATAAAAAGAAAGGATGTAAATATAACAACCGTAATTAAAAATATTAGGCCAAATATTTAAAGTAAAGGGAATGGAATGAAATCTAGATAAAATCCTTAAAGGAGTTTAAAAATCAAGAATCCTACTGACATTCGATTAATAAGAAAACAATTATCATGACAGCTTTAACCTAAAAACATTTGGAACCTACATAAAAAGACACAGGGCTCGAGCCACTTCAAAGAGATGTTGATTTTTATATTCTTTGATGCCATTCTATTGGGATGTGTGAACATATGTTTTTTAGTGAAGAAGGTCATTTTGGGTCAAAAAATCAAAATTAGTAAGAGCATGATTTACAAACTCACGACCAATGTCAGAATGAAAAAATTTATTATTGTTAAATTAAATAAGAATCATAATGTAAAATTAAGGAATAATATAAGAAACAGCACTCTTAGATTTTTTCAAATGCACTAAATTGAATCTAGTGCAATCATCAATAAAAGATATAAAAACATATTTCTTGAAACATAAGAAAAAGGAATAATATTTTTACTAAAATTTCTTCAAAATGAAAATAATAGTCTAGAACTTAGATACTAACTTTCATCCAAATTATGATCAACACTAGTGAGAAAGATATAAACCTTATCTTCTGTTATACATTTTTGATTTTTTAATATCATTAGCACAAATCATGTCATTGGTCTTTGAAAATTCAGTTCCATAAATATTAAGTTTAATTCATCACAACATTTTTCTATAAAATGACCACCTTGACGTAATTGGAGAGACTTTTTCAATAGTTCACAGACTAAGAAAAATCAAATACATCAGGGTAACTTCTTCTTACAACTTCTTAAAATTCTTTGTTGTTCCAAACTGCATAAAATGTGATGTCAAATTATTTCTCATTGAATTTACGAGTTAAGATTTAACAATTGTAGTTTTAGCCTCCAATTAATCATAGCATAGATCTTCTTTTAACATTTGAAACTTTCTTTCTATTGATATAACCCATTTTTTTCCTTCCAACAATATACATCTCCAAAATCTTAGACCATACATAATTAGCATCATTTAGTTATGGAAAATCTCCTTCTTGCTAGAACATGCAATCAACATATGATCCACATAAACAAGAAAAATAATATAACCATCATTGAACTTCTTAAACTAGCAATAGTGATCCATGTTAGTTTTTTTGAATCCACTACTACACATGAAGGCATTAAACTTTTTATACCACTATTGTGGAGCTTGTTTCAACCCGTACAAACTTTTATTCATCTTGCACACTAGATGTTCCTTCCTTATAACTATATAGCCCTTTTGGTTACTGCATGTAGATATCCTCATTTAATTCACCATATAAAAAATATCATTTTCATATCCATTTGCTCCAAATGCAAATCTTAAGCTATAATAATACTTAATAAAATTCTAATAGTAGTTAGCTTGACAATAGGAGAAGATATTTTATTATAATCGATTTCTTTCTTATGAGTACCCTTTAACCACCAATCTTGCCTTGAATCTCACACTATTATACGGTTTTACTTTAACTATGTAGACCCACTTGCCAAGTAGTGCTTTATTTCCCGTAAGTAATTTAGTTCATTCCTAGGTGTTATTATTCTCTAGGGAGCTTATCCTCATCTATGGCTTGTGTTAATGGACATTTTGAGTGGCTCTTTAGAACTTAATTCAAATTCATTTATGCTCATTTTATGTTCATCTATAGCGGGTTTATCATGTTTTAGTATTATTCGAGGCTTGTTGACGTAAAATGCATAAATGAAACAAATAGACTCGAATTGTACTGTTTTTGGGTTTTTGGCAGATTTGACCTTTAGTCGTTGTACGATTTTTATCTCAAGATTGGTTTATCTAAAAATTCTGAAATTTTATACTCAAATTCTTGACTCATTGAAGGATTTTT
>JANQBM010000009.1:16531285-16550457 GCA_025594535.1 Erythroxylum domingense | reverse complement strand
CGTTGATTTTGCCGACGGACATGCTATTCGGTCGGTAAGTGTACCGACGGTAATGAATTGTCCGTCGGTGAATTTAGCTACGGCCGAATCACCGACGCTTGCTTCCGTCGGTTTATTCCGTCGGTAAATATATTTACCGATGGAATATTGTCTGTTTTCGTCGGTAATTGCCGTATGTAATTCAGTATTTTCTTGTAGTGATATGTTATATTTTTCCTTATAAAGAAAGTAGTCGATATCATAAACTAAAGTATAGAGATACTTAAACAAATGTATGAGTGCTTGATAGAGAACAAGTTCATGGAACTGACCCCATATGAGAAATCTATTTGGAACATTACTTATATGTCTATGGAAATTCTTATTGTGTTGATTTTATAATTGATCCTTTGACTTGAGATCTCTAAAGTTATCTTATCTAATGATTGTTATGTTTTGATATTACTTATGACCAGTTCTAGTCAAGGAGAACTCAATCAATAGTCATTGGATGTAACACGAACTATATGGAGCTAGTTGAGTGATCAAGATAGGATTCATCACCCTAAAGTAATTAGGAAGAATGTTTCACTATTTTCGATTAGTATTGATTCGAGAATTCCTTGGCCAAGGTAGAATGACAATTTGTAAATAGTTTACAAATATTAGTAATTAAATCAATAGCTAATGGTGGACGACTAATATGGTTGGACTCAAATTGGAGTATAAACTAATATCATGATGTGTGTCTAATCAAAACATTTTATGATGAAAAGATTTAATTATACGAAAAAATCATGCACAAAAAGGTTAGTCAAAACTACTTTGACATTCCTAAATTTTTAGATAGTCATATTGTGCTGCTATATGTTAATCTTAATCTACAGATATAAATTACTTAATTAAAAAATTAAACATATATTAAAGAAGTTTAATTTATCTAATCTTAAATACGATTTAGGGTTATAACTTGTATTCATTGCTAACATATTTGAAAACCTAATGAGTCACACATTAAGAACTGTTGAAGAAAACAAAGATATTTTATTCAAGAAGGACTTGATTGTTAAGTTTGAAAAGCTTTATAATTAAATATGAGATATTTAACAAATTTGGATCAATATGAGATATTAGATCTTATTTAGGCATAATTGGTATTTAATTTTAGTTATTTGTAATTCTAATTAAAGTTTAATTAAAATTAGAATTTAATTTCAATTAAATTACTAAAATTTTTAAGATCTGTTATAAATAGGGTTAAGCTCTAAGGGAGCTTGCACTCCTTGCTTAACCTTTTTGTAAGAATTACAGAGTTCTTTATATGGATATCGTCAAAGATCAGACACTTAAACGACTATGGTGGTTGAAATAAATCGATTTTGAAAACAACTTGAAGGATATGACAAGAATATGATAAAGCTTTAAAATAACGTATAAATTAATATTCATGCTTTATTATAATTTAGTTATTATCATTTTATAGAATTTTAGTGATCTTGACCTTTGAAAAAAATATAAAAAAGATTCGTAATTATTATGTTACATATGGGATTGGATCCTGACCTGATTTTCTAACAGCAGTATCAAAGCCAACTTTAATCGTATAATTTGATTAAAATGTTTGATTGCTATTGATCTTAAAGTTTGATTAAAAAGGTTTCAGAATAATTCCTTATACACCTTGGGAATCAAATTAGAAACAATGGGTTTGATTAATTTATAAATAATATTATCTCTAAAGACTCCGAAGACCCTAAATCTGAAGCAAACCATAAAAATTTTGAGACTAAAAAATATGGTGAGTTGCCTTTTGGTTTGCTTGCCCTATGGTTTCTTTGACGTGGGTGTTCTTCACTGGTAATGATGGAGTGATAGTCGCCGGAATAAGATAACTCACATAGGAGACATCTCGATGTTGTGCTTTTTCTGTTGCATTGGAGTTATGGGGCTGGCGGAGAGAGCTTAAAGGAAGTGACGTCGCCGGCATCAAGCTACAGCTAGGTGGCAAAGCAAACATGCCTTCATGGCAGTGGCAATGAGTCACAGACTGGCTTTTCGTGGTTGCTGCTCTTCTCGTTAGCAAATGTAGTAGATGTTGACATTTATTTAGGCAATGTCGAAGTTAGAAGCATCCTGGACAAGTGGCCAGACATGTTATGTATATTTTGGTGATAGTGAATTAGAGGCAACCTTCGTGATAGTTGTCTTTGTTAGACAATTTTGCCTTTGGGGCAACTTTGTAATTTTCCCAGTTTTTGGACAGTTATTAATTGTAATTTTAGTTTTTCAATAAATTACCAGTTAAATTACGTAATTTGACCCAGATACGGGTAATAAAGTGGCCCAATAAATGATCTAGATTAGTGGGTCAAATTTTGGGCAAAAAATGAGTCCCTTTTAGTGTGAACTTGACCCATATCGGCCTTGTGATGGGGAAGCCCGATATGGAAGTTATATAAATAGGTTAAAGTCTCATGCAGTTGCTGAGGTGATTCACGATCATTAAGTACGCTGACCCGTCAAGAGGGCTCATGTTCTCAAAAAACTGTAGAAAGCCCTAGACCACGTGCCGGTGAACGTTTCCTATAAAGATCCCGGGAAAATTCGAGCTCATTTGGCAACTGGAAACTGTTTCAGAAGTCAGGATGGAATCGAAATCAGGTATTTCGCATTTCTTCATTTTTAATCATTTCACGACCGATCTTGGGTACGTAATAAGGTCTGTGCTACGTATTACATGTAGTATCAGAGCGGTTACGTGTTCAGATTGCCAGAAATGAAGGTTTTTTTGTTTTTCATCTCATATGGTTTTTCTCTGTTTTTGATTCGTTTTTTAGTTTTTTCATATATAATTACGTAGAAGTGGTATACAAAAGGTTAGCTTTGGAAAACGGGTCAAAAATAGGCCAAACGGAGCAAAAAATGAGATCCCGAGATGCCAAAAATTGCCTCCAACATCGGAGGCCCGGGGCAGACATCGGGCACATATGCTGCACGCACCTGACGCCGCTATAGTGAGCAGGACATGACGGTACGTCGGGCGTGTGCCACCGTGTCTCACCACGCGGTGCATGACTCGTGTTGCCTGTGAGTCGCACACGATGGAGGCAGTCGGCCACTCGAAGAGCATGGGGATGCGAGCACGTGCGACGCACGCGCCCATCTGGCCCATCCACCTAGTTCGGTCGATGGAGGACACATAACGCACGCACCACACGGTAGCTATGTGTTTGCGAGTGGGCTGTAAGTCAGCGGCTGATGTCTAGAGACATGAACCGTAAAAAAATTTTAAAAATTCCCATAAAGCTATCCTGGGTATTTTGAGTCACTTTTTGAGTTTGTGAATTTTTTTAAAGTGATTTTCTAATTTTTCTAGATTTATTACATTAGTAATTAAATTCCATAAAAGTTTGTAAAGCTTATTTAAAGTCGGTTTCGAGTGCAGTTTCGTATTCCGAACAACAAATAAAGGAGACACTTAAAGTTTTATGTTTCATGCTGTAGGTTCAATATTTGAAAAAGTATGATGGACACTCTTATTGAGAATTTTTAAATAAAAATCTCAAATAAAGTTTAAAGATAATGTTTTCAATTTTTGCATGTGATTATTTGACTTTGCATTTGGCTTATGCATTTATAATTAATTTTCACTTGTATAAAGCCCATATAGGATGTGAGGATGACATAAACTTGTATCCCTTGTATTTGTGATACTTTTTGGGTACTGATAAGATTGTAGTCACCACAGTGGCCTTTCAAGTCAGTATTTGGATTGTACCACTTGCATGTTAGGGGATGTCTCTAGTCTCATATTCAGTTATTCTGCCCACAGGTGTTGACCTTATATGAGATTTTGAGACGTACATAAAGGCATTAGATGGAGCAAGACCGCTACTTAAATGATCTATTCACCCACAGGTGGTAGTATCATTAAAGTTGATGGTTTGTACTATGATCACTTTTATGTGTGGAAATCTAGTTGCATATATTACGTATTCAACCCATATGTGTTTTATAATATATGTGACCGGATTTTCAATAAAGATACTATTTAATGCTTTAAAGTGTCGTTGTTATCTTGCATTTATACTAATTTTGAGATTGTCTTTTCTATTTTTCAGTCACCTTTTCGGTCAATAACAATGTTGTCACCATTGAAACCTTAAATGGTTTCAATTTCAAGAAATGGAAGAAGGATGTGGACTTTGTATTAGAGATTGTAGATATCAACATGGCCATGCACGTTGAGAGGCCACCCCCACTTACAAAGGTCAGCTCAGAAGCTGACAAAGCAGCGATGGTGGCCTGGGAAAGGTCGAATATGTTATGCTATTTGACCATCAAGAGGTCGATACCAGATCACCTGTTGAGCGGACTTGTGGACATAACCATAACACGGGAGTTCATGGATAGTATCTCCTAGAGGTACAGGGTCTCTTCTAATGCTGAGAAGAGCATTCTGATGAAGGAGCTTTACTCTATGAGGTATACTGGAGAGGGAGGCGTGCAAGATTATATCATTCGGATGGTGCACTTTCAGAGCCGGCTGAAGGCACTTGATATGTAGATCCCTGACGAATTCATAGTGCATCTGGCACTGAGCACTCTTCCGCCACAGTTTGAGATGTTGGTCACATCCTACATCTCACAGAATGAGACCTGAGACATCAATGCCTTGATTTCTCGGTATACTGCAGCAGAGAAGAAGATCAAGAGCTCTCCTTATTCAGTTATGTTTGAAGCCGCAAAGGGTAAGGGGAAGGCCAGACCCTAGCAGCCTAAGGGCAAGGGTAAGGGTAAGATACCCAAACCATCTCCTCATATTCAGAGTGGGCCGTCGAGCATTGCCAAGGGCCCATATGAACTTAAGAGTATGAGATGCTTCTTCTGTAAGAAGAAGGGGCACAGGAAGTCTGACTGCCAGAAGTACAAGCTTTGGAAGGTCAAACAAGATATGTCAGGTAACTCTTTGACCTTTATGATTGATGAATCCAATATAGCTATAACCACATAAAGTTTTGGTGGTTAGATAATGGAGCTTCTAACTATTTTGCTTCCATGATGTAGAGGTTTATATCCAGGAGAAGGCCGACTAAAAGGGAGCAGAAGCTGATGGTCAGCAACAATGAGGAGGTCGACGTTTTGTAAATAGGAGATGTAGGATTAAACCTCGATACGGAGTTTGTTTTGTATCTACAAGAAACATTTTATATACCATCTTTTAGATAGAATCTAATATCTGTATCAGTTTTGGATAGGGAAGGTTATCATTTTGTATTTGATAATGCAGTTGTAAATATTTCTATCATTACAAGACATATCGGTACAGTCTTCTTATCCTATGGACTATATAGTATATGTCTTACTCCTAATGAGATGTATGCCTCTTCTTACGTTGCCGAACCTGTTACTCGAAAGAGGACCTCCATAAAGGACACATTGTACATGTTGTGGTATAAACATTTAGGCCACATTTCTGGGGAGAGGGTTGAGAGACTGATAAAGGATAATATTCTACCAACTCTAGACTTCAGTGATCTGGAGACATGTGTCGATTGTTGTAGGAGCAAGTTCACCAAGATAAAGAATAAAGGGTCAACTAGTGCTTCAGGCTTGTTGGACCTTATAAATACGGATGTTAGTGGTCCCTATATGGTCAATTGTGCAATGCTAGATATTTCCTGACATTTATAGATGATTATTCCCGATATGGATATGTATTCTTACTTAAAGAGAATTCTGAAGTTCTTGATAAATTCAAGATCTTCAAGACTGAAGTCGAGAACCAATTGGAAAGATCAATAAAGATTGTTAGGTCTGATAGAGGAGGGGAATAATATGATAGACATGGGATTGCAGGACAAGAAAAGGGTCCGTTTGTCAGGTATTTGGAATCAGTTGGAATAGTGGCTCAATTCACTATGCCAGGTAGTCCTAAGCAAAATGGTGTGGCCGAAAGGTGTAATCGCACCCTAAAGGACATGATGAGGTCAATGCAGATCAAGACTAACCTACCTGAATACCTTTGGGGTGAAGCCATCAAGATGGCATTGTATATCTTGAACATGGTCCCAAATAAGTCAGTGTCAAAGACACCTTTTGAGAGCTGGAAGGGCTAGAAGCCAAGCCTTGCACACATTCCTGTGTGGGGCTACCCTGCTAAGGTGAGGTATAATCCTAATAATAGTAAGTTACAACCTCGTTCAACTCGTTGCTATTTAGTGGGTTATCCTGACCACTCTAAGGGCTATAGATTTTAATGTAGAGAGGGAGGGGCCAGAATTTTAGAATCGCAGACGACAAAGTTTCTGGAATTAGATGTCTATGATGAGGGAGGATCCTCACATCCTTCAGAGGTTAGCAGGACTAATGTAACAATTGTGTTGTATCAACCTCTCATACAGTCAGCAGCCTATACAGTTACGCAGATCCACTAGAGAGAGACGACCTTCTATACCATTTGATTACATAGTCTATCTAGTTGAGCAAGACTATGGCATTGGACATGTTAAGGATCCAACTACTTTTTCAGAGGATGTTTCTGGACCACATGCGGATGTGTGGTGGGAAACAATGAAGGAAGAGATGCAATCTATGAGGTTTAACAAGGTATGGGAGCTCGCTGATTTACCTCAACATTTCAGACTTGTTAGTTGCAAGTGACTATTTAAGACCAAGAAGGACACATAAGGTCAAGTTAAGCAGTTTAAGGCGCGTCTAGTAGCCAGAGGGTTCACTCAGAGAGAAGGAGTTGACTTCAATGTTACTTTCTCTTCAGTATCCTCGAAGGATGCGATTAGAGTGATCATGGTATTAATAGCTCATTATGATATGGAGCTACATTAGATGGACGTGAAGATCGCTTTCCTAAATGGTGACCTTTATAAGGAGGTCTATATGGAGCAGCCTAAAGGATTTTAGGATTAGGATGCAACTGACAAGGTATGCAAGTTGAACAAATCAATTTATGGTTTAAAGCAAGCTTCCAGGCAGTGATACCTAAAGTTTGATGAGGTTTTGACCTCATTCGGCTTTGTAGAGAACAAAGTCGAAAGATGTTTATACTATAAGCTTAGGGAGAGCAAGGTCATCTTCATGCTACTGTATGTTGATGATATCTTGCTTGCGTCAAATGATTTGACCATGTTGAATGAAGTTAAGCAACTTTTGGCCAAACATTTTGACTTGAAGGATTTGGGTAAAGCATCTTTTGTCCTCGGTATACAGATTCAATGAGATAAATCTCAACACTTGTTAAGCCTCTCGCAAAGCTCATACATTGAGCCTAAAAAGGTTTAATATGGCTAAATGTAGACCTATTGTAGCACCCATCTCTCATGGAGAGAGATTTTTTTGGCACAGTGTCCAAAGAATGAGGCTGAGAGAAAGGCTATGAGGAATGTTCCGTATTCTAGTTCTGTCGGTAGCCTGATGTATACCCAAGTGTGCACTAGACCAGACATTGCATTTGCTATTGTACAGTTAGGTCGATATCTGGCTAACCCAGGTGTAGGCCATTAGAATGTAGTCAAACGAGTGTTGAGATACTTAAAAGGTACCAAGGATTATACGTTGACATACAAGAAAGTCAACGAATTGAACCTCACAGGGTATACGGACTCCGATTTTGCTATGTGTCTACATAATCGCAAGTCCACTTCAGGATACATATTCATGTTGGCAGATGGTGCGGTATCATGGAAGAGTGTCAAGAAGACACTGGTTACTTCCTCGACTATGTATGCAGAGTTTGTTGCATGTTATAGAGCTGCTACATAGGCGATTTGGCTTAGAAAATTGATTTTTGAGTTATCTGTGGTGGATTCGATTGCTAGACCCATATAGTTGTATTGTGATAATCTTGTTGCAGTGTTGTTTAGTAACAACAACAAGAGTATCACGGGGTCTAAGCATTTGGAGGTCAAGTATTTGACCATAAAGGATCTGATCCAAAAGGGTGATGTTGAAGTGGAGCACATCAGGACTGAGGACATATTAGACGATCCGCTGAGTAAAGGACTTTGCTCGCTAATGTTTGCTATACCTGTATCCGGTATGGGCAAATTGAAGTCCTTAGGTAGTAGTAGTTAGTGATCGTTGTATTTTGCTCTTTGAATGATTGTATATTTTGTTGTATTATGACATTATGAGTTTTATTAATAAATGTGATCATATTTTTCCTCAATAATAGATGTTTTACATATAGTCATAATACATGTAAAGCTTTAAGATTTGTGTTGATCTTAAACATTCTAAAGGTCATTGGGCATTTATAAAGATTGACCTTAAGCCTATGCCATTAAACACATAAAGTTTATATGGATATCCTTAAAGTTTCATATGATATAGGGGGATATAAGTTTTTATTCCCATAAAGGTTCTCTAACGCTGTTTAGCATTCGGTTGGAGAACATAAAGGTTTTCTTTAATGCTGTTTAACATTCGTTAAGAGAAAACTACATTTCTCTACCGTAGTTTAGCAATGAGGTTTAGCATAAAGTTAGAGAAATCGAGACCTATAGACGAAGATGATACACATTAGATCATAAAGGTATCATCGTAGTCTACCACACTCTATTTTCCCATTCATGTTAGTAAGGTATTAGGTATTTGTGATTGTATTGGACCTATGCCACACATGACACATGTGTATGATATTTTCCAGTATCGAAAGCCTTGCAGGATAGAATATAAGTCTTTCATTACCTTTGGATCAAATGTTTTTAAATTTTTGGTACCATTACAGTGACATAACTTAACTGGGTTTTTCAAACTGTTTGGAACTTTATTAAAACTACAATTAATAATTGTCCAAGGGGGAGATTGTTAGACAACTTTGCCCTTAGGGCAATTTTGTAATTTTTCCCAATTTTTGGATAGTTATTATTCGTAATTTTGTTTTTTCAATAAACTACCGATTAAATTACGTAATTTGATCCAGATCAAGGTAATAAAGTGGCCCAATAAATGATCTAGATTAGTAGGTCGAAGTTCGAGTGAAAAATGAGTTCCTTTTAGTATGGACTTGGCCTATATCGGCCTTGTGATGGGGAAGCCCGATATGGAAGCTATATAAATAGGTTAAGGTCTCCTGCAGTTGCCGAGGTGATTCACGAGCATTAAGTACTCTGACCCGTTAAGCGAGCTCGTGTTCTCAGAAAACTATAAAAAGGCCTAAATCACGTGTCGATGAATGTTTCGTATAAGGTATATGCTACATATTACAGTCTTAACATAAATGAGAAGGAAACCAGAAGAGAGAGAAAAGAAAAAGATACGCAGAAGGAGAGAAAGAAAGGAAGAAAGATACACAAAGAGAATTCTAGAAGAAGACAATATCCAAATCTGTTATATGCCTTCCACTATCTATTACTATAACGTCTTAAATAGGAAGGGATGACTATTATAAGGTTTGGTTTATGATTACAATGGTGTGGGTTCATAATCATATTTTTATATGTAACATTTCCTTCTCCTTTAGAAAACCTTGACCACAAGGTTTAAGAAAAATTATCATCAAGTAGATTCATAGAGTGGGAAAAAAATAAACATCCAAATGAACTTCTTTTCATCTCCCTCTTTAGTAGCCTTTGCGTCACTAGAGAAACGTGTTCTGGCATAATCCAATGAATAGACAAAAAGAAGGGTTCAAACACCCCCACATCCACCTGATGCTAAGTTCCTAGAAACCCATTTCCAGTAGCCATCCTTATCTTTCTCGAAGTTAAACATCCTCTTAAAATAATATTTGAATGCAAAGCTGAGGACCTGGATGGGAAAATATCTGATAGCATTTGTAGTATTTCATCTCCAAAGAACAATTACACCCTCAATATTTCTTCGAGACAGCAGCTGAGACTCCTTCCATAAGGAAATCCACCATAAAATTTCCTTTACCTTTCTCAAATAGTGCTTGCATCGATATTGGTGAGAGAGAGTATATAGGCACCAAGCCATTTTCCTGACATGCAGGTCTACAAAAGCTTTTAATATCATTAGCATATTGCTTAGTCATACAATAATTCACGGTATGGAAATGGGGAGATAGTTCGAAAAATAGAGAAGAATGGCTATGAACCTTTAACCCCGGAGTAACTAGATTAGTGCTCTTGGTTTCATTTCTTGTCGCTGCATGAATTGTGTGAGCTCCATCCTTTATGCTCTATTTTCTACTTCTAGGAATAGTTTATCATTCCTGATTTGTACCTCTATCAGATTCTTCACGTTTTCTTCGATTCTATGCAGCTCAGCCATTTCATCCAAGGAACGTATTTTCTAATACCAAATGCTATGTATATTTTGATGATAGTGAATTAGAGGAAACCTTCATGATGGTTGTGTTAACAAAAATAAGAAAGAAACGAGAAGAGAGAGAAAAGAAAGAGACACGCAGAAGGGGAGAAAGAAGAGAAGAGAGAGAAGATAATATGCAAATCTGTTATATGCCTTCCACTATTTGTTACTATAACATCTTAAATAAACATAAGGAATGACTAGTGTTAGACCCCTAAACTTTGGAGGACTTCTCAGCGACCTTCATGATGCATCTTAGGAGGGAGGTTAGCTGGATTACATGTATAAGGGATGCATGCAAAATCACTAAGGCAAACATGAGAGAGTAGGATCAGACTTGGCGTGAATTTTGGTAGAGTCTCAAACCATGTGAAGATTGACTCGGACTAAGGACTTGACCTATGCTAGGATGAACGGACCATGACTAACGGACTTGCTGTGTGAAGCATTAGATCAGGCCAGTGTGTTAGGTGGGCTTCAACAAGATACACTGCATCATCAGTGGATAGAGATCGTGAGGAGAACTTGGATGATGTGGCAACAATAAGGAGTTAGAGTTACAATGGGAATCAACATATGAAGATAGTGGAGATCTTCGAGAATAAGGATGCTAGTTTCCTAGTTAAATGTAAACTCTATCTTTCTGTTATCTTGTAGATTCTATCTTATCAGTTAGAGTCTTATTTAGATGGGGGTGTCATCTAATTGGTCCACGTGATGTAATATGATAGAGATAGACGTGATCTTAGCACGATCTGAGACAGTTCAGTTTGAGTGGGATTCTAAATGTAAATTGGCTTCCATGTTAGTGTGCCTATATATAGCTCATTCGAGCTTTGCTCTTCTCATTCAATCAGAGATAGCATTCCTTGTATTCTTTTAAGGGAAAGAAATATAAAGGTTGGTTTTACCATGTCTCTAGTGTTTCTTTGTTGCCTTTGTTTCCTTATTGCTTCTATAGCATTGTTTCTTCGAGTGTGCAAGGTAAACACTTCGATGGTCGTTGAAGGCTGAAGTTTTGCTTAAGCAAACCTAAGTGAGACCGCCGTACAAAGGGTGTTGGCGATCAACTTCTATGAAAGTTCGAGTCCCAAAGGTGACCTTTGTATTTATTGGCATCAGAGCCAAATTTCAAGATGGCAGTAGGCAACTAGACAAAATAAGTGACCAGGGTGGAGGCACTCATTGGGCATCAAGGGAAGGAAGAGGTCACATCTCACAGTACTCTATTTGAGATGTTGGAGTCGTGAATCTAGCAATTGCAACAACAGATGACGAATGTGTTGAAGGCACTAGAGGAGGCCCAGTTCAAGATCACTGTGCTGAGGCGTGTCGTTGCAATGTTAGATGTGTTGAAAGCTCATAACCATAACCTTCAGCGATGAAGGTACGTGAACTTAAGGTGTTCGAAGGCGTGCAGGATTCCAAGGTGCTTAAGAATTTCTTGTGGGATATAGAGCAGTACTTTGCGGCTACTAGGGTACTTGATACTGACAAAGTCAATATGACGGCCATGTACTTGGATGGGGATGCCAAGCTTTGGTGGAGGATGAGGACCTCTGCAGAGATCAGTGCGGGTAGAACTCCTGTGGATATATGGGAGCTCATGAAGAAGGAGTCGAAGGATCAATTTCTTCTGTTTAATATTTAATGGCTTACGAGGGATGCCTTGAAGAAACTAACACAAGAAGGCTTGGTAAGAGACTATGTTAAGTCTTTTACTTCTTTATTACTCAATATTGAAAACATGTCAGACGAGGACCAGCTCTTCAACTTTTTGTTCGGGTTACAACTGTGGGTGCAAATGAAGTTGTGGAAGCAAAATGTGAAGGACGTGGTTATTGCAATCGCAGCCGTTGATGCCTTGGTGGACTTTTGAGCAATGAAGGAAACTAAGGCAAGCTCCTCTAATTTTGTGAAGGGAAAAGGCCATGCCCAACAGGAGAATACTGAGGGGAAAAAGAAGAAGGATTCAAAGAACAGAGACTTCAAGGGGAAAAGTAAGCAAAATGGTGGCTCCGAGAGTGGGGTAACGTCCTCTAGAAAGGGCAAGATTGCTTGTTATCTGTGCGGTAGATCATATTATGCAAGAGAATGTCCAAGGAAAGAGAAGCTAAATGCCCTGATAGATGAAGAAGATGGAGAGTTTTCGGATGATGCGGTGATAAATCTGACTGTGTTGTTGAATGCGGTTAGTAAAGAACCTAATCTATATGATGATCTAATGTATGTGAGAATACAGGTTAATGGGATAGAGGTGACCGCGATGGTAGATACGGATGCATCACATTCCTTTGTGGCAGAAAGGATGGTTTGCAAGTTGGGGTTTAAAGTGTCCAAGACCCCGACAAAGTTAAGAAACCTTACGGATAAGGCACAAAAGGTGACGAGAGCTGCTTACAACATCCCAGTGAGCATAGGGAGTTGGCATGTCAAGATGAATTGCATGGTCGTACCACTTGAGGATTTCGAAATGATATTGGGGATCGAATTCTTTAAGGCAGCAAAGAAGGTGCTATACTCAAATTTGGGAGGTATGATTATTATGCATGATGAAAAATCCTTCTTCGTTATTTGTTGTAGATTCGATGGTGAGACTACAACACTGGTCACATAAATGTTGGCTATGATCATTGAAAAGGAGCCAAACTATGATCGAGAAAGCTCAAAATAGAAGGCAGGTCAGGAGCATATCATTGCCAAGATCGTGGAGGATCAAGGTGATAGGGAAAGTTCAACGGATGGAGCTCTGCTCAATATGTCTTTGGCGGGCGTGGTGAGCCTTGAGAAGGCGAGTCAAAGTGGAAGTAAAGACAACCCCGATGGATTGGGAAAATGGTACGTGGGTGAAGTGCCAATCGATATGAAGACTTGCTATCGTCTTCAAAAGCTGACTAAGAAGTCTTCAAAGAAACCACTCGTGGAGGAGTACCAACAGAAAAATTCGACGAGCGCGTCGAATCTATCTAATGGGGGTGGTTTGTTAAACCCCTAAACTTTGGAGCACTTCTCAGCAACCTTCATGATGTGCCTTAGGAGGGAGGTTAGTTGGATTACATGCATGAGGGAGGCATGCAAAAACAATAAGGCAAACATGGGTGAGTAGGATCAGACTTGGTGCAAATTTTGGTAGAGTCTCGGACCTTCTAGAGATTAACTCGACCCAAGTTAAGGACTTAATGGACTAAGGACTTGGCCCATGCTCAGATGAACGGACCACAATTAACGAACTTATTGTGGGAAGCATTGGATCAGGCCAGTGTGTTAGGTGGGCTTCGACAGGATCACACTACATCATCAGTGGATAGAGATCATGGGGAGATCTTGGATGATTTGGCGACAACAAGGAGTTAGAGTTATAGTGAGAATCAACATCTAAAGATAGTGTAGATATTCGAGGATAAGGATGCTACTTTCCTAGTTGAATTTAAACTCTATATTTTTGTTATCTTGTAGATTCTATCTTATCAGTTAGAGTCTTATTTAGATGGGGTATCATCTAATTGGTCCACATGATGTAATCTGATAGAGATAGACGTGATCTTAACACGATCTTAGGCAGTTCAGTTTGAGTGAGATTCTAGATATAACTTGGCTTCCAAGTTAGTGTGCCTATATATAGCTCATTCGAGCTTTACTCTTCTCGTTCAATCAGAGAGAGCATTTCTTGTATTCTTTTGAGGGAAAGTAATATAAAGATTGGTTTTACCGTATCTCTGGTGTTTCTTTGTTGCCTTTGTTTCCTTATTGCTTCCATAGTATTGTTTCTTCGAGTGTGCAAGGTAAACACTTCGAGGGACGTTGAAGGATGAAGTCTTACTTAAGCGGACCTAATTAAGATTGCCGTACAAAGGGTGTTAGTGATCAACTTCAGTGAAAGTTCGAGTCCCAAAGGTGACCTTTGTATCAACTAATATAAGGGATGGTTTATGATAAGGGCTGGTTTATGACAACAATGGTGTGCGTTTATGATGATATTTTTATATGTAACATATTGGCACAAGGGGTGGTATATGGGGATGGCAACAGTATGTGGAAGCTAGGGTTTCTCTTTTTGGATTTTAAGGTTCCCTAAAGTGAATAAAAGGGGTGTTTGGAAATAGGTTTAGGAAATGATGTGTTTGGACATAAGGTTTGCTTGTTCTACATCAGGAATAATGGATTCCTAACTTAGAATAATCCTTGTTTAGGTACAAGGATATTCTAGTCCTAGAACAAGGCTTGTTTAACAACTTTGATAAAAAGTAATTATTTTTCTTAATAGGATTAAGAATAATAATTATGTTGATTCCTAATTAATTTTAGAAAGGTAGTTTTTAAAAATTAAAATTAATCAGTTTTAATTAGATTTAAACAAATTAATTAGACTACTTAAAATTAAGAAAAATATTTTCTTAAATAGTTAAGAAAGTTTTTTTTAAATTAAAGTGTCACACATAAAGAACGATTGTAATCAAGTTGAACTTGATTATAAAGTTTGAAAAATTTTATGATTAAATGAGATATTCAATAAATTTGGATCGATATCTCATATTGGATCTTATTTGGGCATAATTAATATTTAATTTGAATTATTTGTAATTATAATTAAAGTTTAATTGAAATTATAATTTAATTTCAATTAAATTACTAAAATATTGAAAACTTATTATAAATAGGCTTAAGCTCTAAAGGGACTATTACTCCTTGCTTAACCCTCGCTGTAAAGTTACAGAGTTCTCTCAACTTATTCTACGAATACCGTTAAAGGTAGGACACTTGTATAACTACAGTAGTTGAGATGGAGTGATTTTAGAAACAGTTCAAAGGATATGACAAGAATATGATCAAGTTTCAAAATAAGGTACAAATTCAAATTCATTCTTTATTATGATTTGATTATTAATCATTTTTATAGAATATTAGTGATCTTAACTTTTGGGGAAAATATGAAAAAAAAATTCATAACTATTTTACTACATGCGGGTTTAAATCCCAGCTCAACTTCCCAACAATATAAACTGTCACATTATGTCTTCCTTCCTAATTTCATTTCTTTTTTCTTTTTCTTTTATGTACTTATTATGTTGCTGTTTATGAGAGCTGTCTCTATTTAATGAGAACGAATGGATTCATTATAAAAGAAAATCTAAAATCAAAAGATTAAAAAGTATTCTAAATACAAAGATGATATGGCAGCCAACTATTTCTAAAATTGTTTTATTTTTCTCCTTATCGTGTTCATAGTTGAAAGCAGAATGCTTAAAATCAAGTCTTCAAAAAAGTAACGTTACATTTCGTGCACTTGTGTATCTTTAAGTGTAACTTTATAAGAGGCAAAATGGGATTAAAGGATTGAAAGACATCTTTCACCATCTAGGCCTACAAACATATTCTCTTATAATACTAATGTTCCTTATTTAGGTATTTTAGTTACATGGAATATTGAAAAGGTTTAAACATATTTTTTATGCTAATTTAGTTTCTTTTTCAAAAATTTGTGTACTTTGATGACCCATTCTAAAGGGCATAAAATCCATGTTCGTATCATTACTTCCTAATCCAGTAAAAACCTTATCCTCGGTTCATACTCAAGATTGAAATAAACTTCTTTGAATTGTTCTAAATCCTCCCATGTAGCTTCATAGGAGGTTGAGTGTCCTACTAATCAATAATTGAGTAACTTGACCTTTTAGGTGATAAAGCAAACAAATGTAAGAGAAAGGTGAATTATGTGTAAAAATTACAAAGTACTTTCAAATTGATAATATCCTGCTAAACAAAGTAAGTTTATAGATAGAAGGTTCTATCAATTTTTGAAAAGATCCTGTTAATATTAAAAATGAAAATATCCTGTTAATTATTTCAAAACAAAAGAAGCCTATCAATAGAAAGGATCCTACTAGCTCTCAAAAGGAAAGTGAAAAATCTTATAGGTTAATATTTTCGCAAATTGTCCGATTTTACGTGATCATCTCTGGCATAAATAAAAGCAAAAATCATTGAAAAGAAAAATAGAAAATGATACCAAAAATTTGGTAACGCAGTTCAACACTCCTTACCTACATCTGCAGGACCCTCATTCATATTAATACTTTCACCGAAGTACAATAGATTTACCCAAGACTTTATTGAGCAGACATCACTCACCCCTTGTCACTATCTGTTAGACATATATGAACAAATCAAACACTAATAACCACAAAGATTATACAGTCAGGATCAATTGTATATGCATAGAAAACGAAACATACATATTTGATAATTCGTTATATTCCACCGGTTAAAAAACGCAGATATCTCATACATTAGTTTTCTGAAACAAAAACTTCCGTATAAATATCATCTGTGAATAACTACCGTTAGTAGTTATTCATGTATGATGACCATTTGACCCATCATGGGAATAAAACGTCATCATCTCCCACTCACACATGATGGGTTTTTTTTTTCGTTTTCTATGCATATACAATTGATCCTGGCTGTATAATCTTTGTGGTTATTAGTGTTTGATCTGTTCATATATGTCTAACACTATTTCTCAACCTCACTTCCCATAAAAGGTTTTCACATCCAATAACATGATCAACTCGTGTTAACCTCTTCAGAGGATTTTTCTAAACAACTATTCATTAATTACAATACCCTCACAGCTAGTTCACCAACGTAGGTACATCCAGCAAGTTAATCTCATCATCAACGCAGCTTCAGCTATTTTTCAAGAGTAACAATCAACGCATACTTCATGCTCAACACACACTTGGAGACATACACAATTCTTTACCCACCAATAGTCGTGTGTTATTCCCTTATTTAATACCAAAACTGAAGCCAACAACAAAACATGTACTACACTTAGCAGTCACGCACACACCTTCACTTATTTAGTCTTAGGTCATATATATATTTCATAAAACCCACCATCGTATGTTTTAAAGAAGGTCACTTAGTTCCCAATTGAATTTACAGCAATACCCCCTCTTCCACTGCATTCACGTAAGCTAACTCAATTCAAAACCAAATTTCCAACAATATCCTTACCCCTTCTTCCATTGCATTCACGTGAGCTAACTCAATTCAAAACGAAATTTTCATCAATATCCTTCATCAAATTCACATCTATGTAAGATAGAATTCTACACAGTCTAGAACATTATCCAACTAGTTCTTTTCAAATCAAGATAATAAAAAAATGCCAATTTAAAAAAATATGTTAAAATAAAATAAATAGATATATTCAACATATATCTAACAGAAAGGAGCCTGGTAATTGATAGAGTCTGCTAGCGCTCAAAAAAAAAGGAGCCTGTTAATGTTTAAAACAAAAGGAGCTCATTAATTGTTTCAAAAACAAAAGGAACCTCTTGCGATATAAAAACAGAAGGAGCCTATTGTAAAACTAAAGGAGTCTCTTGAAAACAAAAACTTATAATGCGAAAATTTAAAAGTTAGGAAGAGAGAAAGAATGACACGGTCAATTTATACCGGCTCGGCTAATAACGAAGCTTACATCCAGTCTTCAAGTATCCAACTTGAGTATTTCACTATAAGAATCCAAGTATAAAATTTGACGAGCCTCTCTAAGCTCAAAAGTACATATTTTTTAAGGTTCTCCAACATTTCACACTCAAAGTATTTACTAAGTCTCTACAAGCTCTCAAAAATAAATATAAGTTAAGCTCAATGTAAGCTTTCAAAGAATAACAATCCCTCTCAACATAGTGTTTTCACTTTCCAAAACACAAGGAGTTTGATATAACTTTTAAAAATAATAATGCTGCTTAAGTATTTTGAAAATTTGTATCTTTCGCAAATACAGTGTTTCTTCCTTAAGTAGACATGTTCTCTAACCAATCGTTGTATCTTTTCTATTCTGAGTTGACTTTGTATCTAACAAATATTTAATATCATCTATGCTAAAATCTTAGATATTTAGATGTTAAGATAAAAGTTCTGTCAAACTTCTAGAGCTAATTTTTCAAATTAGTAAGATCCTTCTGGATGTTATGAAACCATCTCTAATTAGGTAAGTTCATAAAGAAGATTCCTGCAAGAAATGATGCAGTTATCCTATGATTTTATTTTCCTTTTAAGAATTATATCATTGTTTATACAAGGAAACAAATCCAATTTGAATTTTGAAATATTATATAATTATCATCAAAATTGTTAAATATAAACCTTAAGCTAATTTAGGGAAATGAGCTTGCATCTCCCAATAATATTTTTGGGACTCAAAATGGGATTAACTCCATCATTGAGAGCATCTAAAGGCCGAGACACTCGAATTTCTGAGTTCTCGTGCAACGGTCAGAGAAGGGAAATATGAAAAACAGGGCGAATATGAGCATTCTATGGCGGATTTAACTCATAAGCTGTTGCGCCTATTTTCTCAGTATACAGAACGACCTAAAAAATTGTTTGGATAGTTTCTGAGGTGTTCGACGCCACGCTGTGACTTGATGGTAAGGACACAATTTTACATACACCTAGTCCCCTTCTTAAAAATCATTTTCTTTTCAATTTTTATTATCCTGTTGAGCCATACAATGTCTATTTTGATGAGGTTTGCTTTGATTTTGGTTAAAAGGTTTTGTTGGTAGGTTAAGGCTTCATCAGTAGAGGTGATTAAGGTAAATCCAATTACATAAGTGAAAATAACTGGTGGATGGGTCTGTATAAGGGTTCATATGGCATCATTTGATGGTGAAGTTAAAAGAATTGTTATACCAGTACTCAAAAGTGTAGAAATCGAGACTCACTAATGAAGTTTATTAATGGCAAAGCAGCACAAATAGGTTTCAAGACACCTATTTAGGACTTTCGGCTGATCATCGGTTTGCAGGTAGTAAGCACTACTGTAGGTAAGTGTTATACCCTACAACTTGAAATTTTCTTTCCAAAAATTGCTAATAAAAATA
>JANQBM010000009.1:16495127-16506430 GCA_025594535.1 Erythroxylum domingense | reverse complement strand
ACATCTAGCAATCCCTAACCAAAATATATAAAAACAAGTAAAAGCTCACATTTAAGCACAATAAATCACCAAATAAGAATAGAATTAGGAACTAAAACATGCTAGATTTACACACTATCAGGTATAATAGTCATTTATTATACATTACATTCTATTACATCCATCTTCCAAACAATGTTCACTATGTTACATTATGAACCCTTTCATTCTTCCCGAACAACTTGTCACTATATTACATTTCATTCTATTATAAATCTTTTCCTTCCGTTCCATTAATTAACATCCAACTAAACAGGCCCTTAGGTTACTCATAAGTTGATGAAGCATATGATTTTTGTTCTAAGATGAAACTTAACAACTTGAGAAACACACTTTTCTCAATGATACAATTCCATTTAAAGAGTTTGACTGAAAAATTGTTCATAAACATATCATATTTCAAATTTTTTATAAATAAGTTTTAATTTCAAGGAAGAGGATTATAATCTTTATAAAAGTTAGAAGGAAAAACTCTAAAAAGGAAAATATAATTAAAAAATTAAAACTACTAAATGAGCCTTAAATAACTTTAAATTATATGATTTCTAAAAAGGAAAATATAATTAAAAATTAAAACTACTAATTGGGCCTTACATAACTTCAAATTACATGATTTATCTTGACAAATTTTGGATTTGACAATAAATCAAAGTTAAATAGCGACTTACAACCTCAGAGAATATGCCAACGACAGTCTTACATTCATTGTGACTAGGATAAAGAAGAGGAACAGAAACATAAAAATAAACATTAGAGCTTGCTCGAGTTCTATCTTTTAATGATTTCATTTGAAGGAGAAAATTAATTTTTTGTAAACTGTCGTTTGGCAAGGAGGATGTTGTTTATGTTATTTACTGCTTTGGATAAGTGTCACAGCCAGTCACTTCAAAGTGATAGCTAGGCACGTGCAATATTTATAAAATAAAGTAACTAGATGGAAGAGGAAATGCTAAAATGTATTAACAATTACAATTTTGAGTAGCGAAAGCTTTGAAGTAACTCATTATTAATTAAAATTTAAAATATCAAACTTGTGATGGTAATTGTTATAGGTTGATTCTTTAGGTTACCAAAATCATAAATTCCTGTTGGATTGCTTATGGCCCGGGTATTCACAATACGCAGCAGAATGGACCATACTACATAACAAGAAGTATAACCGAAAAATTACAACATGTACAAAATTACCTCTTGACGCGGATTGGTATTTGTTTTTCTAATTTGTAGACGCTACAGTACACGAACGTCCTCTACTGGTATCCACACAAGGATAAATGATCCGGGCAGCGGCTAATGTGTGCTAGCACGTTCTAAAAACACTTTAGAACGCTGCACAAATTTTCTCTCGGAAGAAGAACGAATAGCTAGGTCTAGGTGGCTAGGGTTTTCGTATCTTATCTAATAAGACATAAGTTCTTTATTTATAGAGAAACCCTAATCCCTATTCCTATTAGGAATAAGAATATTTAATCCTAAACCCATTAAGAATATAGAAGCCCAATAAGTTTCGGCCCAGATTATATTTCATATAATAAAAGCTCGACAACTTAATTCAATCTAGCCCAATAAATATATCCATATATATTTATTCAGTGCCTAATAAATTAGGCCTAAGAAAATAAGCCCAGATCACATCACTTTCTGTATGCGATCCTGTAGGCTCATTTGATGTTGGCAATGGGCTTGATCACACTTAAAGGCCCATAAGTTATTAGCAGCCTTTAGCAAGACATTATGACAACCCAAATCAAATGAGGATCGGTAGTCCGATTTAACCTGTAACCATGGTTATAAACTCAGTCCCTTTGTAACACAATATCAAGATTAATCACAAGGCATCGTATATGTCAACCTTTGATTAATTATAGTTTCTTGATTCCCAAGTTGACTGACTATAACAAATGACATTGATGACTCCTCATTAATTTATTTGAGCACGACCATGCATTTCTCAGTCATACTTGTCAAGAGACTCAAATGATATCTCTCTCATTTAAGAGAGGTACGAATCTCATCTACGTCATTCATGTCCCTTCCCATGATTCATTTAATGTCCAACATAAGACTACTTATTGTCCGCTTAAAGATAACTTAATCTAATGTCAAAACACTGAATTCTTCACGTAGAGAACCATGATGACTTCAGGTCAGAGGACTAAAGTCAAACCATATTGAGAATCACTAATGACATGAAACCATATAGTGTTTTTTCTGTGGATTGGTCAAATATATGTTCTCTAACATATATCTATGTTTCTAATTTGATAACTCATATCCATGATCGGTAAAACGTGATCATCAATCAGAACACATACTAGCCTTAATTCATTATCGTTCCACTAATAACAATCGACCAGGGATAGTTTAAAATAGTATTATAATGCTTACAGTTTTACTATCAAGTCACATACTTGATGACATAAGCCTAATACTATTCATGAAATGTAAATCACATTACATAAACAATATATATGCATATTTAAAAGAATACCTCATTATATATTATTAATAAGTCAGAATGTCAGTACAAAAGTCACATATGACTATTGGCCTAGGGCACACTACTAACAGTTCCAGCCCTATAATGCAACCAAATCTTTTCACTTGATTCAATAAAAGTACTCCCGCAAAGAGAGATGAAAACAATGTTGTGGCTAGCTATTAAGCGGAGCAGTATTATTTGAAACACAATATATTATAAGATCAAGGGACTTTTATTGCAAAATATATGAAGTATGTAACACAATTGATCATAAGGATTTAGAACATATTTATATCTTGCAAACATTAACAAAGGGACAAAGGGACCTTACAAATATATGGTTTTAACCTACATAATATATGGTTTTATGGCTACATATCATCAAAAGGACAAAGGGACCTTACAAAGCTCTCCCACCAAGGGGAGCGGACGTCCTCTTTGGAAAGTCGTCTAAATACTTTTTTATCATGTCTTCAAATTGCCATAGAGAAGAGTCCTTCTCCTATGTTGCATCCGCTACATCTTTACCTTTCCATTTTACAAGAAATTCGGCCGTCGATTCTTCTTATGCTGTCCCAATAGTCAATGATCAAGAATCTTTTCAATTTCATCATCATATTAAACTTGGAAATTTGGAGGTGCACGCCTCTATTAATCCTCTCCAGTTCATCATCATTTTGACAAAACTTGCGCAAATATCTCATATGGAACATAGGATGAGCTTTCAATATTTCAGGTAATTTAAGTTGATAAGTCACCTTATCAACTTTTTTGATAACTTGAAGTGGACCATTATATTTCAAAATTATGCCTTTGTGGGCCTACTTTTCATTTATTTTCTTCCATATTTAAGGTGTTAACTTCAACAGCACTTTATCATCCACAATAAAGTCTAAAAGAAGCCTATATTATTTAGCATATTTCTCCATCCTTCGCACAACTTTCTGAAGGCTGTTTTTTACTTCATCGAAGACTTCTTATCAATCCTTCACAATTTTATAAGCATTAGGACACTTGCCACCAAGCTGTTGTTTAGCAATCTCTAAAGGCGTCAGAGGTTGATGCCCTAAGATTAATTCAAAGGGACTTTTTTTTCCAGTTGCAGAAGATCAATGAAGGTTATAAGAAAATTTTGCACCATCTAGTAGATTTAGCCAATTTTTCTGACTCATACACACGTAGTGTCATAAACAATCTTCCAACAGTGAATTTATCCTCTCCATTTGTCCATTTTTTTAGGGATGATTAGCAATAGAGAACTTAAGTTTAACCCTCATCATTTTGAACAATTCTATCTAAAATAGACTAGTAAATCGTGGATCCTTATAAATCACCACATTTGTTGGAACAAAAAAGTGTTTTACAACGTTTTGGTAAGATAAATTTGCTTCTATTTCTACCACACAAGAGGATGACACAGCTGAGAAGACATCATACTTAGAAAATCGATCAACCACAACCAACACTGAAGCTTTACCATTTATCTTTGAAAATCCCACAACATAATCCATAGACACCGACATCCATTTTTTAGGGAATGGGGAGAGGATGGAGTAGCCCTGCTTCCTTCTACCTATTCACCTTATCATGTTGACATACTAAGCAAGTTCTATAGTAAGTCTCAACATCTTGCTCCATTTGTAGCCATATATAAGATTTGGACATAAGTGTCAACATCCTTTCCCTACTAGGATGTCCTGCCTATAGAGAGTCATGTGATTCCTTCATCAATTCTCTCTATAATCCACTAAAATTAGGCATATACAATTTGTCTCCTTTATCCATAATGAACCCATTATCCAACCAATATTGTTTAATAACCTATCTTGCACTTCTTTCACCAATCGAAAATACGTAGTATCAAGCTTCCCTCCTTGTCGAACTATATCCATAAATTTTGTCTCAACTCTAGACATATTATTTAGTGCGACCACGATTTCTATCCAACAAAGTGCATCTTCCACTTGAATGCTTTATCTAGGTTTATGCTCCCAAACAAAATCATAGTCTGCCAAGAATTTCTACCATCTTGCTTGCTTTGTTGACAACTTCTTCTGCACCTTGAAGAAGGTATTCGCCATATTATTAGTTCGTGCCACGAACTTAAGACCCAATAGATAAACACATATGATGCCACACCCTTAGGTAGTAAACCATTTCCGTCAAATATTTCTATTCTATCCCATTTAATTTCTTACTTTCATAGGCCATATGATTCACTCTTGAACCAATATACCCCAAATTGTTTTTTCGGATGTGTTAGTATGAACTTGGAAGGGAAGCTTCAAGTTAGGCAATTATAAAATTGGTTCGGAGGCTATCACCTATATAAGTTTCTCAAAAGCAGCCACATAAAGATCTGACCAGTACCATTTCCTGCCCTTTTTGGGCAGACCCGTTAGTGATGCCACCTTCTTTAAGTATCCGTTAATAAAGTGACGATAGTTTGCTAAACTAAGGAAAGATTGTAACACTTATACCTTATTCGATGTTGGCCAATCTATAATTTGTTGCACCTTGCTGAAGTCCATCTTCACTTGCTAGTTACTTATCAAATGACCCAGAAACTTGATTTTAGCCTTAGCAAACTCACATTTTTCCATCTTGATGTATAACTTATGTTCTTCAAGTGATCCAACACCTGTTACAAATGAGAAACATGCTCTACTAAGCTATTGTTGTACACTATGATATCATCTAAATAAACCACAGTGAAATCATCCAAGAATTTGTATAATATGTCATTCATTCGTTTGCAGAATGTTGCATGAGCATTTGTTAAACTGAAAGACATAACTAATAATTTATACACTTCATAACTTGTCACACAAATGGTTTTCACTTCATCCATACCCACGATTTTGACCTACCAATAACCATATTGCAAATCCAATTTAGAAAATAAAGATGCTTTACTTAACCTGTCAATCAAGTCTTACACTAAAGGAATTGGATATTTATTCTTTTTCGAGACTTTGTTTAGCGTCTACTAATCTGTACACATCTGTAAAGATCCATCTACTTTCTTTTAGAATAAGACTAAAGCTCCGTAAGGTGCCTTAGAGGGAATAATATAACTTAACTCTAAGAGTTCCCCTAGTTGTTTTCTCAACTCCTTTAGCTCCATAAATGACATTCTATATGGAAATTTGGAAGGAGGTTTAGCTCATAGTTCCAATTGAATACGACGAGCAATGGCCTTTCTTGGTGGAAGTCCTTTTGGCAATTTTGAAGGCATTACATCTTTGTAGCAATCTAAAAAATCAGCCACTGCACTTGGGACTTCTATAAACGACCATTCTTTCACTTCAACCATTATTGTAAGAAATGTTTCCTCACCATATTTGAGCCCTTTCTCTACAACCATAGCCGAAACAAAAGAAAAATTTTGCTTGTCTTTCCTTATACATCAAGTCATCCACATTTAATAAACCGAGGATCTTGTTCTCTTATGAACATAATTTTGCTCAAATGTGGATAAACAATAGCCTTAGTTTGCCACAAGAAATCAATTATGAGAATCACATTGAAATCATCCAAAGGAATTACCATCATGTTGCATTTTCTAGTCCATCCATCTTTTGTCAAAGACACAATATATGTCATTCAATTCACATCTTTAGCTTTGACATTTACTATCTTTAGCCTATTTGAACTCTTGGTTACTTTCAATTCAAATTTGGCAGCCATCTGATCTGTAATAAAGTTGTGAATAACATCTTTATCAACCATTACAGTCACAATCATACCACTAATATGCCTACAAATGCATCAACAAAGCATGTGTTTTGCTTTTCTCTTTTGTTAGAGTATTCAGTAACTAGCGATGATTAATAAGGGTCGCAACTTCACCCTCTGGTTCATCTTCTGTCACCATTGCAATGAGTTTTTCTTGCTTGAGATACTCCCTTACATAGTGAGGACCACCAAAAATGTAAAAACCATAAATTTTATTTTTCTACTCACTTATAGAAGTACCAACATTTCTATTCACCTTAGCCTTCCTTTTATCATTTTGGCCATATCTTGCTTACCCACATGATTTGATATTTCCCCATTTATTCTTCTCCTTCTAGTGGGCTTTGTTTTTATGTTAGGTTGACTTGGAGGTTCCCCCTTCCTCCTTATCTTTTCTTGGATGCAAATCAATTAACTTGTCTACAATAGCAATTATACTAGGTAGTTCTTGTACCCTTACCTCTTTCATTCAATTTGTTCTCAAGTTTGACAAAAAATGCTTATCTTCTTTAGCTAGTTTATTAATGTCCAACATCAGTGAATTGAAATTTTTGACATAGTTACGAATAGAACCACTATGTTTCATCTTACAAAAATTCTCTTATGCTAACTAGGACATCTTGTAAGGGAGAAATTGCTCCTTCAATTCGTCCCCCACCTCTTTAATTCAATTTGTGCTCAAGTTTGAAGACTAGACTGAGAATTGAAGAGCTTATCTTCTTCAATTATATACTAATGTCTAACATTGACAAGCTAAAATTTTTGATATAGTTTTAAATAGAACCATTCAGTTTCATCTTCCACAAATTCTCTCATGCTATCTAAGACATCTTTGTGTTCCTACAAGTTTATGTTACCAATAAGTCTGCATTGATGCATAAACTTAAATAACTCAAAGTTAGGGGCATATCCATGATGTGGATGGTAACAATGAACCTAACTACCATTCTTCATATATGTAGACAATTAGCTCGGACTTAAGCCTATGTTATTCAATATTTAAATATTTGGATAGAAAAGAAACTACAATCTAAACTTGAAATAATCAAAAGAAAAATCTACCTCACTAGACCTAGGTAGTATATACACTCTTTGTCATCTGGATACATCAGCAAAATCTCCTCAAGGATATGGAACTTCCTGTTCATCTTCTTAAACCTAACTCTCCATAACTTATTTAGGTGTAGGCTTACTTCAAACTTTTTTACAAAAGTTCCTAGACATTAAATTTGATGATGAGTTCTAGATATGAAGTCTCTCACTAGACCTAATTAAGACATGTTCATATGATATTCTAAAATGAGGCTTAGTTATTATAAGGGAGGGAGAAAATATATCGATAAACCTAAGGGATGTAGAGTTGTTATGTCTTCAATTTGATGCAATAAACCTTACATCACTACATCCACTAGATCTAGAATTATAAGCTTTGCTCCCTAAATTAATTATATCATCTCTACTACTCTCCTTAAATTAAAAATGTAAGAAGGATGGGATGTAATCTTATACGTAGAAAGAAGACAAGCACGTCAATTATCTTAGTTATTGAATCATCTTAAGAAGGTGGGAAGGTAGACAAAAATAATAGGGATGCTCTCTTACAAAACTCTCAAAAATTACAAAAGTTAGCCATCTGCACATCTTACGCATTATATAGAGGGATAGATATTCAATACCTATATGGATTAATGGTTAAGATTAAACAATGATTTGCCTCCCTGTTCATAATGAAAACATCTCTTCAACATTTTTGTTCCATAAAGAATATTCCTAGAGAATCTCTGAAGGATGATTCATCTGACAATATCAACCCGCCTCGAACAAGCCTGCCTGTAGTTAACCAAAGATGAGTGACTGAAGATGGTTGTCAATCTATCATAAGTAAACTTAAGATGGCTATCCAAACGATGATGTTTCTTTTATGCTTCTCTCCAGTAGACCTGTAAGGATTTATCACTAGCATTCAAAAAATGATTTTATGGTAACTTTGGATTAGATACTTTAGACATGTGACAACGTGATTGACCAGTTAAACGATACTCAATCGACCTAAAAGTTATCATGATTAAGTTAACATCCTTATATATTTGGGGTCCCAAAAGTGTCACTCTCGATCTAAGTTTTTATTTATAAAAAAAAGAACTATGAGGCAAATGATACATACCTATTGAGTGTACATATCGAGTAGGATTCATCAATCTTCTTTAGGCTTACAAGTTTCAAGCTTGTATAAGAGACTCAATTATTTAAAAAAGGTAAGTTAATTCAAGATAGGATTTATTTATATGAGGAGATAGAGTCCTAATTAAATAACAACTAAGATATTTAATGGAAGTTTGATCCAACTTTACTAAAGATAGTTAAAGGTCCAACTACACTTTTTGAAAAATTGTCTACAAAAAAGAGACACTGAAGATAAGTTTTTATAATCATTATTATGAATCTCGATCGTAAATTTATCTACATACTTATCACGTCTTATTTCTTACTAATTTGAACATTAGAGTGTTTTCACTAAGAACACCCGAATTTGAGTAGTTGTTTTTGTGGGCCCACAACATGAGATTAGCCTAATAAGCCTACTTTGAATTCAATCTACATTAAGATCCTATCATCATAATCCGCTAATAATTCTACATAATAATTGTACCATATCTAATAAACTTATTGAGAAGATCAATATCAAAATAGGATACAAAATATAAAATGTGGACTTACATATATCTATTTGATTCATTTTAAAATAAAAACTTAAATTAATTACATATCACATCAAAAAATGCTAACAGTACTTTAATATATTTAATACATTGTAGTATAAAACCCAAAGGATATTTGTTCATATACTAAGATTTTTGCCTAAATATGTATTTTAAAGTCACATTTTTACCAAAAAAAAAGGGGAAATTGACATAAATATAAATGGGAAATGATGTAGGTATTTTATATGTTCAAATTAAAATACTCCTTATACATTCACTAAAAATTGAATCCTTACATGTGATGCAACTGTGACATATATACTTCCTCACCAAAAGGGATGGTGATAACTTAATGATGGAAGAATGACGTAATATTTGGCGAGAACGTCATCCCTATAGTTGGAAGTACACCGATGACGAGACAAGCGATAGCAAACAATCATTAACTACGAAATGTCAAAAGTTATGGCAGCTTAATTCTAAGTTGTGTTTTGATCGATTTGTTTTGACTTTAATGCGCATTAATAGAATTGATGTACAAGACACTGACTTCGTGGTATAGCGATGGTATTCTGTAATTATTACTCTCAGCCCTCGCAATACTTTGACCTACATATGCCGAACCTTTGACAAAGGGCCTGAGTTACTTTCTACTCCTCTGACGGAGTGTACATGTGGTCAATCGCACCAAACTCTACTGACCAATTGAAACACTTTTTTATTTTTAGTAGTATGATAGAAACTCTTTTCGGGAGATCTAGCGGGCAACGCGTGTAATAGAGAGCCCAGCAAATATCATCTGTAATAAAAGGGTCCAGCAAGCAATGCTATTAATGGAGGGTTCAACGAGCAACACTCCAGCGGAATCATGCTGAATTCACACTAGTAATTTATAATTTTTGAGACTGAAACCTACTAGGTAAATGATAATTCCAACTTGCACCTTGAAGATGAATAATTAGATCAACGTGACACATGATGATTTAAGCAAGACTCATTTGCTCCAACATCATAAGAAACAAGTTCAAAATTCTGTCTTGTTTGTTACGTTTCAACTCAACAATGAAAGTGATTGCCCTTTCAAAGTGTTAGTTGGGCATGCACCGACGTCTATTGCTTGTATCAGCTTGATTTAACTCCAAAACCCACCAAACATTTTTTTATTGAAAATAACATAGTGATAGCTAACAACCTAAGGAGAAAACTGGGGAAAAGAAAGGGAAATGAGAGTCAAAGTGATTGAAGTGGGATGATAGTAACGTGCGATGAGAGTCAAAGAGATAGAGAAGTCGGATACAATCAAGTAATGTCTTCGATGTTGATAGAGAAGGTATGACAAATGTTTTATGAAAGAAATTATAATGATCTTGATAATTTTTTCATTCTTTGTCGTCAATACGACCTTTTCTTCAAAGAATTGATCTCTTCTCAATAGAATTGATCTAATTCTCTGAACATTTGGAATAATTTAGTACACCTGGACTATCTCCTGATCGAGCATGTGTTGAATGATGTTGCGTGGTAGAGCCAATAGTAGTATATTGTGCGGGATGTCTATCTTAAAAAGAGGAAGTAATTCATATTTAAGATTCATATGTTTTATGTACGAGGGCTACAAGCCCGTAAAAGAGGTTTAATTTCGAAAAAATGTAAGCTTAGTCAAGATATGATTTATTCATATGAAGAAATAAAATATTAATTATAAATTTTATCTTTTTTAAAGATAATTAAAATCTAATTACACTTCTTGAAGAATTGCCAATAAAAGAAAGACATTCTAAATATGATATAGGGTTATAATTTATATTTATTGCTAATATATTAAGAAATGTAACGAGTCACATATAAAAAATAGGCTAAAAAGGAAAATGGGATTTTAGTTAAATTGGTGTTGTTTATAAAGTTTGAGAAATTTTAAGATTAAATATAAAATATATAATAAATCAAGATGTATCGGATCTTATTTGAATCTAATTGGTATTTAATTAGAATTAATTGTAATTATAATTAAATTTTAATTAAAATTAAATTTGTATTTTAATTAAATTACTAAAGGGTTCGAAACTTATTATAAATAAGGGTGTGCTTGTTTAGTGTGTATGAAAAAAGACGAATGGGTATAGAATAAAAGATTGAATTTGATAAGGGGATATGATTATAGGGTTATTATTTTGATTACCCACTTTTGGGTAATATCCCATTCTTAGTATCATTGTTATAGAGGAATGGGTTAATTAATTATATTATAATTAATTAAAATATAATTAATTAATTAAAATATAATTAATATTTAATTAAATACAATATAATTAATTAAAATATAATTCATTCATTAATTAAAA
>JANQBM010000009.1:16476225-16486411 GCA_025594535.1 Erythroxylum domingense | reverse complement strand
AGAAACAGTTCCGAAAAATTCCCAGAAAATTTTCATAATTCTCTAAAAATTAGAGAATCGCAATGAACCTCTCCGATCCAATTTATCACTCACAAAGCCTATTTTTTAAAAATCTCATTTATTTCCACTTATACCGGGAAAATTGTCATGAATGCATGTACAATAAATTCTTATATGTACAAAACTCACTATTTACAAATGCATGAGTATGAGATGTGTTGCTTTTCCACACTTGGACCCGTTTCTCTGGTCCGACCCGTTTTATGAAAACGGGATGTTACATGATCCCTAAAGTTTATCAAATTTTATAATTAAGTCCAACTTAATTAAATTAATTTTTCTTCCACAAATTACTCTTTGATATGTGACCCATTATGTTTCTAATAAATTGAAAATGAATATAAATTACAATTAGAATCAGACAAATTAAAACTTCTTTTAATTTATCTTTAATTTTTCAATCAAACAATTCATAATCATAAATCATGATTAACGTCTAACATGTCATGATTACCTAAATATCAAGAATGTCAAAGTGATTGACTTAACCTATCCATGCATAACTATGAAGTATAATTTAATCCTTTCGTCTTTCAATATTCTAATTTGACAGAGTATGGATACAATGTGTACTTTTATCATCCAATCATGTTCATTCTTGCTACTTAGTGATTGATTTATAATTGAAATTTGAAAACATCTTTTTAAATGTCAATTCACTCTAGACAGAGAATTCCATAATTATTACTAATAAAGAACAGTAGAATATTCTCTCTAATTACTTTAGAATGACGAATCCTATATTGACTTACTCAACTATGTACATATGGTTCATACTATATCTAATTATTACCGACTGAATTATCCTGGGACGATTCATAAGTAGCATCAAAATATAATAATTCCTACATTAGATACCTTAGTAATTTCAAGCATGAGGATCAATTATACAACCATCATTATAAGATCATCCATAGACATATAGGTAATATTTCATCTGGAATTCTCATAATCGGGTCAGTTTAGTAACTTATTCTCTAATAATCACTCACATATTAGTTTAAGTATCTCTATACTTTAATTTATGAGATCCATTACTTTCTTCATAAAAAAAATAATGTGTGCTACTTTTACCGTTTAAACAATATCCCGTCTTGATAAAACTACAACTATGAACATTTAGGAATAATACATAAATATAAATTGAATTTCATGATTATGATCTCATCATAATTTTAATTATACAGTAATTGTTCCAAAGATTTTACCTTTAGTATTAAAACATAAAATATTAATTAAATTAATACATAAAAATAAATAAAACCTTTTCATTAATTTAAAATAATGTCGTATATTAATTTACATCTAATTTATTGACTACAAGGATATAAATTAACAATAGTCTTCAGTTAAAACTTAAATCACTCCTAGTCAACCCTTATTTTTATTCGGATCTGCCAGCAAATATGCCTCTAAGCGGGACAGTAAGTCTTTACTGACAACTAGAAAAAATATTTGGTACCCTTTTTCTTTTATTTTCGTAACACATTTGGTAAACTTTTCAATTTGCTTAGTAATGTTCAATCATGTCTTTTAGTAAATTATGATCTACAGTTAACGAACTAATGGTGACCACCTTTCTTTTTTTGCCGTATTCGATAAACTTTTCAATTTAATAATAATAATATTTAATCAAGTATTTTAAATAAATTACTGATTTAACATCAACTTATTCATCTAACTAATAATAAATCTAATCGCAACACAAGTCTTATGTTTATTAGTCGAAGTTACTAAAAAAATAAAAAGTGAGTATAAATTAACTATTAATCGTTACAAAATTAAATTTAATAGCTAAAATAAAAATATTCTAAATTTTAAATTAAAATAAATATTTAATTTAATTTTAATAAATTAATAATTAAAATCAAACAACAAATTCATCTGAATAGTGTTTAAATTCAATTAAATCGAATTAAACTATTAAAATTTCAATTTAATGGTTAAACATTTAAATATTTATTTTAATAATGAATATTCGGTTTTTTATTTTAGTCTAAATAGATAAAGTTGACTCTGCCTTGACTTTTTGATATTATTAATCTTTTTAATATGGTTTTAAAAGTAATTCAATTTTAAGCATAATATTATTTAACATAATAAATGTTTCTAATAATTCACTCAATTATTTTTTAAATTAGTTACTATTAAGAAAATGTTCTCTATGATAAAAATAGATAAAACAATTTATTAATTCTTAGTTATTTAAGATTTTTCAGTATTGATACTTACTTCAAAGAATATTTAAATTTAAATTACTTGTTTTCTAACCTTACAATCTTATAATTTTTAGTTTTATTACATGTTTTTAAGATAGAGTAAATTGTATGATTATTTTTAGTGTAATACAAAAATGTTTGGCTATTCTTATATATTAAACCTTTTGTTTTACTGTCAAAATTATTATAGTTTATAAATTAATCATTTATAAACTATAATATCAATATCAATATCAAAACTCAGAACGTAGAACGTATACGCGAGTAAAAACTCTCACTTAGGCCACATAAGCCCATGACCCCGACCCTAGTTGCTTTCTTTCGAATTTCTATAGACAAGTCTAACGCTGGCGTGCTTGACTGACTTAAAAATCAATAATTATAATTTATCTGTTGATAAGCTTTGTTATGAGCAAGTTATCTTTTTATAACATTTCGTATCAAACTCATACACACATTAATAAGTACATCATTATATATAGGAATTTCCACATTTAATTTATACCATGAAAATTTTACATCATAATAAATAAATGGACGTGAACTGGGGCATCAGCATGTTGTAAAGCTAAATTCATTGATAATCATCCGCTATAAAATTTGTCGGCATAGCACCTGGTTGGTTGAGCTTTTGGTTAGTAAAAAAGTTTTTTTTTACCGCAAAAATTATTTTAAAGAAAAAATAAATATTTGACTGTAAATTTCAAAAGTACTTTTGAAGTAGAAATAACTTTTTTAAAAGTTAAAATACAGCTTTTTCAAAAGTTCAAATTTAGAATTTTTCAAAAAAACTCCTTATTTTAACTTTTTTGAATAGATATTTTTGCGTTACTTATGTAAATATCGAAAGTTAAAAGTGACTTTTGTGTTTCTATGATTTTGTTCTGTTTACAAAAATTCATCTTCTCAGCCTCTACATTATTGTCTCCTCCGATCCAATTCAAGCTCTCTCTAACATGAACTTCCCCACAACTCTGTTGAGTATCGACTAAAACTTGTTTTAGTTCAAGTTTTTCGATTCTCTTAACAATCTTTATGATTGCTTTCTTACCCCTGAGCTGCAACAGAGCCTTATTGGCCTTTGCTTGATTAGCATTCTTTAAGGGCCAGTGTTTCTGGGTTTTAATGGGTTGAGGAGTTCATGGGGTTGGAGAAGAATGGGACTGATACACACACGGCCGTTAACTCTCAAGAAGAAGATGAGAATGTCCAAGTCAGTAATCAACCTCAGCTACGCCGAAGTGCAAGGGATAGAAAACCTTCGAAGAAATACGATAACTTCGTGAGAGTTTGATGTTATCAAGATTTCCAGTTTTAACAACCTTATCGTTATCTTTTATTTTAAATAATCATTATCATTGTTTAGTTAGTTAAGGAGAACTCTTTATATATGATTCTGTAACGTTATTGGAAGGGATCATTGAATAAAACATCAACTTCTCTTCCCAATTCTTTAACTCTCAAACTCTAATCTTCCTCCGACGACCACGCCTCTAGCCATTTCTATTCTTCCTTTGGAGTGTGCAACAACTCAAACTGTTGCGTTAAATACATAGGCATCAGGGACGTTTCATCCATGGAGGTGAGGGGGCTTTAATGGGAGCACTGGAATGTGATTTGGGGTCTGGGGATAGGAGACTGAGATGTGTAGTTTTTGTTGGAGTGTGAGTGTTGCTTATGGTAAAACAAGCATTGGTTGTTACTTTTGTAGCTTTTGTTGTTGTGATTAAGGATGTCGGGATTGTGGGGAGGAAGAGCACGAAAGGCATGACTGTGTAGTGCTGGTGGCTGTTCTAACTTTTACCAATTATTTGGAAACAAGAATCGATTGATTGAATCCAAAAGATCCAAATTTTAGAGAAATTTCAAGCAAAATAACGAGATGAATAATGCGAAGGAACATATTGCAAATCTTCTTGTATTACGATAAAATGCATAATTTATTATGTAGTTAACTATTTACTCATCTTGAATATTTATTTTGGGATTGTAGTATTATTTAACTTTTTTTACATATTTTAATATTTATTTTTCATATTAGTTTTATTGCCTACAAGAAAATGAGACATTTCTTTAAATAATTTCCTACAATATGGTTATCTAAAATTTCCTACAAGATAGTTATCCAAGAAATAGGTAACCGTAAATATTATATATTGTACTTTGCATATTGTTTAATATACTTTAAATATTATTTATATTAAATAATTTTATTATAAAATAAAATATAGTTAAAATTAATAAAAGTGTTTTTTATTTTTATGTTGCCAAACAGTCTACTATATGAAGCTTTTTTAAAAAAGTTGTTTTTTAATTGACAGCTAAACAGTCAACTGATTTTTTAGAAAAGCTCTTCTCACTTAACTGATTTGCGTCCCTACCCATGATCTTTTAATTATATCGCAATAGCTTGAAATGCATGTCCTATCAACCATAAATTAGCTTGAAACTTAGGCATAAATAATATAGATATTGGAATCCAACCGTGATCGAATCACTGAAAAAATTAAACAATTTTTACTGATTTCAAGCAGATCCTAATAATTGAATAAACTTGAATAATATGAAAACAAATTAGAAATTGTACCTTGTTCATCTTCCTTTTGAAAAATCTTTAAAACTTTTTCAATTGATCAATCACGAGCTGTTCAAATGTCTAATCTTTGATAGTATCCACAGAGGAATTTTTAAGACTGATTTGAGAGGAAGAAAAAAAAAACTGCTAGCTTCTTTATTATTCTTCCCTTTTTTAAATAGAAAAATCATAAGGGTCTTTAATTAAAATTAAACTTCTTTAATTATAATTAAAATCAAAATCAAAATCAAATTCTAATTAATTTAATTTTAATAAAATCAAATATCTCATATTTGATCCCTAAAGTTTCTCAAATTTTATAATTAAGTCCAACTTAATTAAATTATTTTTTCTTTCACAAATTGTTATTTGATGTGTGATCCATTAGATTCCTAATAAATTGACAATGATTATAAATTACAATTCTAATTTACAATTAAAATGAGACAAATTAAAACTTCTTTTAATTTATCTTTAATTCTCTAATTAATCAATTCATAATCATAAATCATAATTAACGTTTAGCAACATGTCGTGATTATCTAAATATCATGAATGTCAAAGTAATTGACTTACCATGTCCATGCATAGCTATGAAGTATAATTTAATCTTTTCGTCATTCAATATTTTAATTGGATAAAGTATGGATACAATGTCCACTGTTATCATCCAATCATGTTCGTTCTTGCTAATTAATAATTTATTTATAATTGAAATTTGAAAACACCTTTTCAAATGTCAATTCACTCTGACCAGAAAATTCCATAAATCATTACTAATCAAGAATAGTAGAATATTCTCTCTAATTACTTTAGAGTAATGAATTATATATTGACTTACTCAATTATCTATATATGGTTCATACTATATCTAATTACTAACGACTGAACTATTCTATAATGATTCATAAGTATCATTAAAACACAATAATTTCTACACTAGATACTTTGATAATTTCAAATTTTGAAGAGCAAGTATATAACCATCATTATGAGATAATCCATAGATACAAAAGTAATATTTCATTCAGAATTCTTATAATCGGGTCAGTTCAATGATTTGTTCTCTAATAATCACTCACACATTAGTTTAAGTATATCTATACTTTAATTTATAAGATCAATTACTTTCTTCATAAGAAAGAAACATAATGTATGCTAGTTTTACCCTTTTAATATTATCCCGTCTTGATGAAACTACAACTAAGAATATTTATGAATAATACATAAGTGTAAATTGAATCTCATAATTATGATCTCATCATAATTTCAAATACACAGTAATTATTCCAATGATTTTATCTTTAGTATTAAAACATAAAATATTAATTAAATTAATACATAAAGATAAATAAAGTCTTTTCATTAATTCAAAATAATGTCATATATTAATTTGCCTCTAATTTATTGACTGCAAGGTCATAAATTAACAATAAAGTCTTCATTTAAAACACTCCTAACAATGTCGTATTCGATAAACTTTTCAATTTAATAATAATAATATTTAATCAAGTATTTTAAATAAATTACTGATTTAAAATCAACTTATCAATCTAACAAATAATAAATCTAATCGCAACACAAGGCTTATGTTTATTGTTCGAAGTTACTAAAAAATAAAAGTGAGTATAAATTAACTATTAATCGTTACAAAATTAAATTTAATAGCTAAAATAAAAATATTCTAAATTTTAAATTAAAATAAATATTTAATTTAATTTTAATAAATTAATAATTAAAATCAAACAACAAATTCATCTGAATAGTGTTTGAACTCAATTAAATCGAATTAAACTATTAATTTTTCAATTTAATGGTTAAAATTTTAAATATTTAATTTAATAATGAATATTTGGTTTTTTATTTTAGTCTAAATAAATTAAGTTGACTCTGTCTTGACTTTTTGATATTATTAATCTTTTTAATATGGTTTTAAAAGAAATTCAATTTTAAGCATAATATTATTTAACATAATAAATGTTTCTAATAATTCACTCAATTATTTTTTTAATTAGTTACTATTAAGAAAATGTTCTCTATGGTAAAAATAGATAAATCAATTTATTAATTCTTATTTACTTAAGCTTTTTTAGTATTGATACTTACTTCAAAGAATATTTAAATTTAAATTACTTGCTTTCTAACATTACAATCTTATAATTTTTAGTTTTATTATATATATGTTTTTAAGATAGAGTAAATTGTACGATTATTTTTAGTGTAATACAAAGTGTTTGGCTATTCTTATAAACTAAACCTTTTGTTTTACTGTCAAAATTAATCTTTTGACATAAAGATTAAGCTTAATATAAAACTCCATTCTTATTAATAATGAAATCAACAGTTTTATAATGCAAATGTCAAAAGTAATTTTGTTTATTAATTTAAACTACCTATTTAGTTGACAAGTTTAATTTTAGTAACTATTATTTAAAATATGATGTAACTATAATTAAGATTCTTACTATTTATATAAATTTTCATTTATTTAAATATTATATTATTAGAAATTAAGGAGATGTGATATATTATTAAAAATATTAATTCAACCGAGATAACCCAAATTTATTTAAATTATTTTGGTTTGACTTAAATTTTTTATATAATTTGATTTAATTTTAATAAATGAAATCATTATATATAAATGAATTAATTTATTTGAAAATCTCAAACTTCTCATTACTCACAAGTTGGAGTACACGAAACAATGATATCACCCCAAGGGCAACCTATTAAATACATTCTTTTGTATAATTATATTTTTATATTTGTCTATTAGACGAATTGAAATGCTCCTGAATCACTGACAGACAAATACATACACTACAAGAAATTGTATTTTTAGTGAAAGCAAAAGTTGTCACTAAAAATAGTAATATTGGTCACTATTATTAATAGTGTCTAATCTTTGAAGTCGTCACCTTCCGTCACAAATACCTCCGTCACTAATGAAATAGTGACTAATTTAAGAAAAAGTCACAATTATGAAATGCTTTTGTGACATAAATACTGACACTAAAACTTGTAAAATGTGTGACAAAATTATATGGTCACAATAAGTTTACATATCTATAACAAGTTTATCGTCACAAATAATATAAAGTAGTGACGAATTAAGTCGTAACAGAACTTTATTATATTGTGACAAAAATGCCGAAACTAAAACCTATAGAATGTGTGACAACACTATATGGTCACAACAACTTTACATATTTATGACAAATATGTTGATACAAATAATATAAAGTAGTAACGAATAAAGTCGTAACACTGCTTTATTTTGTTGTTACAACATTATTGCCACTAAAATAATTATAAATAGTGACAAAATATTTGTCACTAATAATATTTGTATCAATGTCTATTACTTCTTGGTCACTAATATTTTAACAAAAAGATGTCAATATCATTTCGTCACAAGAAAGAAATTGGTTCTTACAAAAAGTGTTGTCACTAATGTGTTTATTATTATCACAAATAAAACTATTCAATGTACAAAATTTTAATTTCCAATATATAAAATCGAAAATTTTAATATCCAAGAAAATTATTTATTACAATTATCTCAAACTAATACGCACTAATTTAAGCTAAAACTTTCTAAGGTAAAATTTCCAGACTATTCTTCAGGATAAAGTTCATTACTGATTTGTTTCCTACAAAATAAATAAAAATAAAATCAATTAATTAGTTTATAAAATATTATGCTATAAATTTAATACTAACATTTTATAATAATATAATGATAATGATAAGAAATGATACTAACTATTCTAGATTTTATAAATTTATAAACTTACATGAATAGTTGGGGTATTTGATGTTGTAATACTTGATGGATCTTCAATTAAGGCAGAAGAATTGAGTAACAAACTAAAAATTTGTATTCTACAAATTTCGGTCCAATCCCCTGCACAATGATAAGCATGATCTAGAGTCAGTGAATGTGGAACACCAATTTAACTCACGATAAGGACATGTATTGGTGAAGGAATAATGAAACAAACCTTCAGTTCCATAAGTTCCTCTCTGCCATAATGAAATCCAACCAATGAACAAACTCAGTTTCTTTTACGAAATGAAATGACTCAAGAATGCAACAATGTTCGATAATGAATGACAAAACTTACCTATTGGCTGAATTTAAGAAGTCCATATATCCTTGCATAAGAGAGCTCTGCACATGAAGTTTGTAAAGATCAGCACAACATTTCACGGAGACATATACAGATCATTATGGATTCTCATCCTTTTACTTACCTTTAAACTACTGCTTATTACATTAAATTTGTTCAGAGGAGTGCCCGTTGTTGAGAACCTGCCATTCAGACATGTTTAAGTTGATATAGAGGAAGTTCCCTTGTTGTATATGAAACAAGAAATCCCTGTAAGATGTAACAAATTGGTATATACCATGTATGTGTGTTGTTGATTCTACAATAATTTTTGCAGAAATAACACCTTCCTCTTCTGTGTTGTCTTCAGCCACAAAATCCAGACTCTGCAAATTTAGTTATGAAATTATAAATAAGCTTTATATAAGCTGCAGAACTAGCTTCTTGTGATAGGGTGTTGCAAAAGACTGCTAAATGAGAAACTTACATTAAAGCAAGAATCAGTCAGACCTCCATCATCAAGGAGTATGTTTTTGAAAGGTACAGGTATCGTCCTGTATATATATGTACACAAAATAGTAAATGAATGAGGTAAAGAGACATAAACATCAATTTATGTTTCAATTAATCTTACCTCTCTTTAATATTAGATGTGCTTCAATAGGTGTTAACCTTAAGTTTTCCAGAGCTGTGATAGTGGAGCTTCTTTGCAGAATTTTCAGGAAAAGAAGTAGCAGCCTCCACTCTCTGTAGGCTCTTCATTTTTTCTTTTGATTCAAGGCAAGCTCTCAATTTCACTGCTTGGATAAGTGATACAAATTGGACTTGGATTAAGTGATACAAACTGGACTTGAATTAAGCAACAAAGAAATTAATTTAAAAAACCGATTTCATAACATTGACCTGAGAAACTTCTATAACAGATGAAGAACAAAAAGATGAGAAAAAATGGGAAAAGAAAGTGAAGGAACTCACATATTCTAACTAAACTTTTAAGGTACCAAAGATCATCTTTGTATTGATCTGAATGCCAAAAGGTACGAACAAATTGTTCATAAATGACAATGAGTCCAGAGCAATCTGCTCCACGTGGAAACACCTCCTGAACCCATTTGATGCACCTGTTTTGTTTCAGAGAATAGAGAAGAGATTAGATTAGAAATCAAGAGTTGAAGAATCATATCAAGCAAACCCAGAAAGCTGACATGTTAATACTC
>JANQBM010000009.1:16440659-16454974 GCA_025594535.1 Erythroxylum domingense | reverse complement strand
CCGTCTTTTGCTAAGTGATGTGTTAAGTGATGTGACACGCTACCCTCGCGGGGCACGGATCCGGGTATCACTGTCGACATCGGGTTCGGGTTCAGCGGGAGTGGGGTGTTACAGAAGCGGCCACCAACCTAGAGCAGAGGGCTTGATGGAAGAACTTACATTACAATTGTCAATAATATGTAAGTGAAAATACATTGAACACTATATATTTATAATTAAATTATAAGTTTCAATATTCATAACGGTATAAAAATTTTCAATCTTATATTAGGTTCATTCAATCTGGACCGTGTTTAAGAAATATGACATCAAAATTCAAGGAGAAGATTGATATTGAGGGCTTTGTCTAGAAGAATCTCTCAGGCGACAAGGGAATTTTACTATCACGAGTTTGAGGTACAACAAAAATTATTTTTTTAATTAACAATTTTGTACATTTATTAGGTAAATAATATCATTACATCATAAGTATTAATTGAATTTTTTTGCTTTTGTTTTAGAAAGAATTTTTTGGGATTTTCAATTTGACACGATCGTCTATAGAGTATGGGAAAGACTAGCACGTACACGTTATCACAACTTCATTTCTGTGATACATAGAGCAGGTATACGACCACTTTACATTTCTGAAGAAATATGGAGTCGTTGGCAGTAGTATTGGACATCACCTGAGGTAATGTCCCTTTCAGAGCGTAATTCGACCAACATATGTGGAGGACTAAGGGGAGAGAGTCTTCCCATACATATGGGAGGATTTATTACCCACCAAGAGCATGCAGAGAGACTTGTAAGTATCTACACTTCAAATTTATATTGTCATTTCTTTACTTTGTTGTATTTCTATTGAACTTTATGTGTGAATTTTGGAATGAAAATATGTGTTTTTTATTAAGAATGATAATGTTATAAATGTATGGTGTTATATATGGCTGTATTTTTTAGTTTTGTTCTTTGTTCAATAGGCGGTAGATTTCATAAAAATAGAGGAAACTCTACCAAAAATTTTATAAATTCTAATTAACTTATAACATTTTATTCTTATGTAGGAAAAGACTATGGGCATGAGGCCTACACCTCGTCAGCTCTTTTTGCACACTCACATAAAGAAGCATGACGGTGTGACATTCGTCAACAACCATTGTAGAGAACTCATTGTATGTGAAATTTATAGTTTAATATTAATGCTTAATAATTATCACTTACTAATATAAACATTGCCTTCTGATAGAACCAAATACAAGAAAGCATTGAACGACAGTCTCAGCAGTCTGAAGATGTTGATGAGACTCAAACCTATCTTCATGCAGTAGGTGGTAAGGACCGTCGGGGAAGGATATTCAAGTTAGGGTCATTTGTGAATACATATATGTTATTTGCAATCCTCAATGTCTAGTACAGCTGCATCTAGTAGGGCGTCAGCATCCAATGAGAGAGTCGTTCAGCTTGAGAGCACAGTACAGATGTTGGCAACTCAGTTGTAATAATCGATGGAGTACATAACTCAACTCTGTAATGAGATGGATGAGTTCAAGGGTAGGGATAGCACCTCATCGCATCAATCAGAGCATCCGCCGTCTCCAAATTAATAGTGTACTTTTAAACATTTTATTAGAGATACGAAAACTTATTATGTACAGTTTAATGTTTTTATTATCAATTAAGATATTTTCAACTTTATATCATTATTCAAATTTATGTTTAAAAAATTAAATTTATACTATTACATTAATAATTGTTTCAATTATGCAAAATAAAATTTATTGATGGTATTGCCAGTAAATTAAAAAAAAAATTTTAATTTATTTACCAACGGACATATGAAAATCCGTCGCTACCACTAAAACATTTACCGACGAACAAAAATTTTTTCTCGGTAATAACCAATGGAAGAACAAGTTTCGTCAATAAAGTCGAAACAATTTGCCCAAAAGTATCGACGGAAAGACGACAACTGTATGTGATGGAATCTCTGTCGGTAACTTTGTAAAAATTTACCGACGAAAATTTCCAACCGTTGGTAAATATATCGATGGAAAACAATTTTTTGTCAGTAAATATACCTAAACATAAAGATAATCCGTCGTTCAACTTACTGACGTAAAGATATTATGTCGATAATCTTACCAACAGTAAAAATTATTCCGTCGGTAAATATACAGATGGAAACTAATTTTTTTGTTGGTATTTATTAGCTACGGCCGTTTCTACGACACTTTTGTATGTCGGTAATGTCCGTCACTAATCTTACATACCAACGAAATGTCTTCGTCTTCCGTCAGTAAATATCGTCACAAAAGCACTTTTTTCTTATAGTGCTTTAACCTTAAATTAGACTCAATTTTTGTTGACTCTGGCATATATTTATTTTAGTGTGTTCCACACAGGCAACCCCTAGTTAGAGAGTACATGGGGATAACGTTACTAAGGTATATGACATTGTTTACACCTGTGAGTCGAGAAAAGCTCTTCTCGTTGTGACTCCTAAGCTCGTGAAATATTTCACCGATAAGCCTCAATGGAGTTGTATCACGAGTTTCTAGCCTATATACCAATAAAGTGGCTTATAAAATAGATTCCATAAGAGATCAAAGATAAACAAAGATTAGTTGTAGCTTATATTTCAGATATGTTGTTTGAGGCACAAGCCCTTCTCCTCTATATGGACATCAATTCTGAAGGCCTACTTTTTATAAATATAAACTATCCAATCTTTCCTCCTTTAACAAAGACCTCAAATAGGATAAATAAACTAAGAGTTTCTGATACACAGGATCATTATGAAGAGGTAAGTGTAGAGGATACTTGTCTTTTTTGTATTACTGTGGCTATATTATTCAAGAATCAAGCTTTCAGGAGAGAGAGAACTTAGAAAGAAGACATAGAATGAAAAACACGCAATATTTTTATTGATTTTCTGCTTCAGATAACAATGAAGGAGAAGCCTTTCTTTATAGACGCCTTTCTTTATAGACTAAGCAAGGGGGATAGAGACAGAAAATTTTTTTAGGAAAGGATTCCCATAGTATAATAATACACACTAACATACAAAAGTAAAAATAAAAAAGGAATTTTTGGGAGTCACTGGTCCAATAACATTCCTAAAAGATAAGAATATGCTAAAAAGATAAGGAATCTTTCTAGCAAAGAGGTGTAGAGAGAGAGTGTGGGCCACCACTATCATCATCATCAGAGTCTATCATGTCTATATCTTTGTCATGTTTTTCCATGGCTTGGATAAAATTGTCAATTTTCGTATTAGTCCAAACAGGAGACCATGGATCCTAGGCATCTTGGAAATAATCAGGAAGATTGGGCCCAGTGCTAGTGTTGGGCTTTGGATTTATAGAACTTTCTCTCAGTTTAAACGTTCTTTTGGACTCAAATCTAGGAGACCTTCTAGGCTCAAAGCTAGGAGGATATGGAACTTCACCAGCCATGATGTTGAAACATATAGTAGCAAATCGGTTCATGGAGGTCCAATATCCGTCAGTAGGAGAAATGGGTTCTGATAGGGTAAAATCATTCGGGTATGGTCTCTAAGAGGTAATGTTGTAGGCTTGGTGGTCTTTGGGTAATGGTTCAAACGGTCTAGAAAAAAGTAAAGATCTCTAAGTAGATCTTTATATCGTCTGGGCCAATTTATGATGGCACGTGATTACTGGAAATAGTTGATAGTGTAGATATAACCGTAACCAGTAAGACTATAGGGATGATAAATGATGAAATTAGAATGAGCCTTCTATTCAGAGAGAGGAACAACCCATAACTAATGCTTGTTCAGGATTTGTCCTAATTGGAGATGCCATTTTTGCAATGGCTAGAACCATTATGAAAATGTACAGAGAAGTGAGTTAGTATTGGCTAGATTTGAAAGATGTTGATAAACATGCAGTGGTGAAATAGAAATTGAGAAAGAATAGAGGGAAGATAAAGCCTAGAGATGCCACATGCTAGCTTCAAAAAAGGAATCATGGAGATGGTAGATAATCCGATAGGGAGTGTGGTTATCAAAATAATGAGGATGTGGAGGGATATTTAGAGTGGTGAGGACAATATGGATATAGTAGAATAAGCTTTTTCAGAGAATAAGAGCAATGTCATCCAAGATTTTGGGAGGATGTTTTATAATGAATAGAAAGGATTTGTTGAACTTTGCATATAAATGATACTCCATGATAGGAAGGAGGATAGGTATTGCTTTCTTAAGTAGGGGAGAGAGAAATTGAATTGGTTTATGAGGCCAAGAAAGGAAGTTTACAAGAATGTTGTGGTGACCTTTGATATAGCGAATGGTAAATTTATAACAAGAAAACCATTCTTACCATTGAAGCAACTAGCTATATGGTTGTGTCTTCTTTTTAGGCTCAAGAATTTTAGGAAAAGTTGTATTGTCCATTTCAATCAAAAAGTGGTAGGGCTGAGATGAAATTTGAATTTGCAATTCCTTTTTTCACTTCCAAAAAATCTTTGTAGCTGGCATGATGATGTTTTTCTGATTCTTTGAACTGGCCACTAATATGGTCGCAGTAGTGTCTTTTCCCATCAATCTCTTCAATTAGGACAACACCCTAATAATGGCCACTAACTTCTGTTTGTAGAATATGCTAGCCTTTGTCAGGAATCTTTAGAATAGGTGGATCCTAGCAGGTTTGCTTTAAGTGTTGTCTAGCTCTGGTTTGATCTTTACTCTATGGTAGTGAATTTTTCCTTAGCAACTTTGATATGGGAGATGTATAATCAGGCATGTAAGGAATGAAATCTCTGATGTAGTTAACAATTCCAAGGAATTGTTGAATTTGTTTAGTATTGAGATTTTCATATGAGAAGTGTAATAATTCAATGGCTACCGAGATGATAGAACCCATTATGAAAATTCAGACCCAAAAATTATATTTGTGTTGTCCCAATATGACTCTTTTTGGCTAAGAGCATAATCCCATGTTGTTTGGAAGATCAAAAAAAGATTGGAGTAGGGCCTTGTGTTCTTTATAGGTTTTCGAGTATAGAAGTATGTCTTCCGTATAGACCAAGGTATTAGAGAGAATGGGCTAATAGATCTTTGTCATGGCCGTTGAAATAGTGAAGTGGCAACTTTGTGTCCAAATGGCATTACTGTCTATTGATATTGGGCATTAGGAATATAGAAGATTGTCTTGTATCTTTCCCGAAGGTCAATTCCCAAATGTCAAAAGCCTACTTTTAAATCAAAGTTGGAGCAAATTATAGCTTCTTTGAGAAAGAGGACTTGAGTACTAAACTTTGGTAGTAGGAACTTATCATCTTGCAGGAAAGAACTGAGAGGTTTGCAATCGATTACCAACCTCTTTATCCATCACTTCTGTTCAGATCTCTTATTCATATAAAAATCCTGACAAGCCTAGTCAAATTTTATAGGCTCGATCAATCCTTGTTAGAGGAGAATCGCACATTCTTCTTAAGTTAATTTCATATCATCAAGATTCGTTCTTGGATGAGTAGCTTTGGTAGTTTGTTGGAGGAGAATCATAAATCTTCTTAAGCTAATTTCAGATCATCAAGATTCATTCATGGATGATTAGCTTTGGTAGAATTGATATCCTTATTCTTTCTAAATTTTAATTGGATGAAGAAGTGAGGATTTTTCCATAGAGGATGGGGATTTGAGAACTGGGCATGGTTCTGAGGACAGTACTCCAAAAACTTATGTGAGTTCAAACAAATTTTTTATATTAGTATAAGCACTAAAAATAGCATGACATTTAATCCCTGTAGGTAGGATTTGTAATGAAGATGCCTTACAATAGACATCCATGCCAATCAGAATATCTAAGCTAGGTAGATGGCTACTAAGAACTTTGGTCCAAACCATAATATCAAGGAAGAAGTGGATCCCTATTTTCTTTTTTGTGATAAGCCTAATCTTTAAATAATTTTTATTAGTAGTAGTGAAATATTCTTTATGAGATATCTATGCTTCAAGTGGAAAAATATTCGATTTCATAACCTAAATACCAACAAAACCCCCCTTAACCTAAACATCGATTATTTTCATTTCAAAAACCTTACACGCTCTCTGTGGGATTGACCTAGACTTACCACTAACTATATTTTTAGGTCTAGTTATTTTATGTAGTGTTACGATGCACTACCACAATTTTGGTGTTGTTGTCGGGGAGTGTGAAGTTTTGGTTTTTTTTTTTGATCTCAATTGGTATTGTGTACATATTTGTTTATAATTAGTTTTTCTTTAGTTATTTCTTGATCTTTTTACTTTTTTTATTGTTTTGTGTTAAAATTATATATATAGCCCATAACTCATATTCTCAATCATATAACCAAGTTTGGAGTGATCATATGAACTTTAGTTATGCAAAAGATAACTAACAAAATTACTTCCTTAATAGTTTGCAGGACATACAACAATTTCTTTATAGACCATAAGAATTTTATTACGATTCAAGTCCATCTCTGGAAGAATTAGTTAATATTTTTATTGCTAATACTTTACAATTTCAGCAGGATGTAAGACAATTTTTGCAAGATACAAGGTCTAGCATCCAAAATTTAGAGATTCGTCAAAACTCAAGTACATCTCTAAAAGAATTAGTTAATGTTATGACTGCTAATAATATTTAAATTCAATAGGGTGTAAAGTAGTTTCAGCAGGATTTAAAATGGTTCTAGCAAGATACAATGTTTCGATTGCCAACCTTTTAAGTTAGATGGATCCAATTGTGGGAACTATCAACCACCTATAACTACAAAGCAAAGAGAAGCAACCATCTTAGCCTGAGGTATACCCAAGGGACGTTTATGCAGAGACCTTATAGAGTGAGAAGGAGCTTGAGAATCTTGAGAAGACTACTCAAGGGATTGCTTGTGAAGAAGAAGTGGAGAAGGAGCTCGAAGCAGAAAAAGATATATCATTTAGCTCGAAGATAAATACTGAGTCCATAACTATGGATAAGACTAACCCTATACGTTTACCTAGTAGATCGGAGAAATTGGATAAGGAAGAAAAGGGTGAAGAGATATTCGAAATATTTCAAGAATGCAAGGACTCAGTAGAGATTAAAAGTCTAAAGATAGAAAAGATGTTGAATATAAGTGATCATCAACTTAGGCCCTATCCTAAAGAACCCCAAATGCAGGAGGCTCAAACTGTGACACTCAAAGATCATAATTTTATCACATAATAAGGAGAAGAAGGAGTCAAGCCAATGACAATAAACAAAGACGTTGTTTGGGAGGCAACTTAAGGAAAGTTCATTCCTTTTTCTTTACATTTTCGCAATTGTTTCTTATATGCGTGTGTGTTTTTAAGTTTGTTTTTTCTTATATGTTTTTAATTTTTCAAACAAAGAGAGAGAATCAAACAAACAAACAAACAATTTTATTTTTTCTATTGCTTATATGATTATATAGTCATAATTTGACGAGTGAATTAACTAGAAGAATCCATGGCAACTTTAGCATATATTTTTATTCTTGTGATTGGTCAATATGCATTATCTTTAGAAGAGTAGTGAGTAGCGGTAGACACAAGTTATTGAGATTTTGAGTCTTTATAGACTGACACATCCATATCAATCTCATTGTCTTCTGTTTATGTGTGACCTTCATAACATGTACATTCTGACTTTGCTTTGATTTTCTATTTAAGACCACATTTCTATCACATGCATGAATATGAAAATGATATAGGCAATTTTGTTTTCATAAGCTAAATTAACCAAATAGCCTACCTTTTGATATGAATTTTTCCCCTTTGATAAACCTCCTTGAGCTTTATTTGCCTTTCCTTTTTATGCTAACCACATTTCATGCTTTAAACCTAACCAAATGCCTTAACCAAACCTTAAAACTAGTAAAGCATTTGTTGATTGTTGATGATTGTAGATATACAAAAGTAATAAGTATGGGGGTGTGCATATATGTTGGTTAGTTATAATTGTTGAAATGTCATTTTATGTCTTATTAACAAATTCTAAGGTTGATGTAGCTTCTTTCAATTTTAAATGAAAAGGAAAAAAGAAAAAGAAAAAAAAGATAAGAAAGAAAATATATGTTTAAATAAAATTATCAAGGAGGAAATGCATATGTTTTGTAAAGATATTCATTGTTAGTTCTCCTCCTAAAGTTGTGTGGAATGAGTGATTTGCATATGAGGTAGATGTTGTTTTTGGAAGGTTCACTCCTTATAGTTTTAGTGTATTGCCGTCATCAATTTTTATGAGTAATCCCTTTTAAGCAATTTATGTTTCATGTGGTTTGTGGCGTGAAAGCTTGAATTTGAGTTATAAAACATAATTTTTTCATTCATCATAGTTTATGTACACTATTGTGAGTGAATGTTAGTTTTTGCGCTTGATTTTATATTGAGTGTTTTTCTCGTTCACTAACTTTGATGGCTTTTACACTACAATACCCAAACACATCTCACCTTTACCCTTACACACATTACAACCTAGAAAAGTACTTTGATTCATGATTACGTATTTGAATCTTAGTGGTGGAGAAATCAAATGATATGCAAAGTTGTAGAATGTCAAGATCATAAATGGTGTTTGAGTGTACCTATTGATCTATCTTATTTAAATACATTTTGTCCAAGTCTACCTTTAGATTGCTCAGTTTCTAAAGTTGATAAATGTTGATTGATCATGAGTACAAGTATTGAATATTAAGTTCTTGCTATAGTTTTTGAAAGTTATTCCTCTTTACTTATCACTATTTATTCTTGGAAAGTATGGAAAATGAGTAAGTGTTTTGGGTTTGGGACTTTGACTTTGATGTTTTTCCCAAGGACAATCAAAAGCTAAGTATGGGGGAAATTAATTTATGCTTAATTAATTCTACATCATTCCATAACATTTTATGATTAATGTTATGAAATGTTTAAGACATTCACTTTAGTTCATATTTAGTTTTAGGTACAATTTGAAAGCGAAAGAGCTAAAGTGAATCAAAAGCACAATATTTAAGTCATCTTCTTGAGATTCACGCTCAAGTGTCTTCATAGAGCAAGAAGGAGAAGGATTAGAGAGAGGAGGAGATATGAAAATGTAAAAACATAAATGGTGTATGGTGAATTGCAAGTCTTAGCCATAACTTAAATTGTCATGGTTATGACCCATCATCTCACGGCCATTACATTTTTGTTATAGGAGCACGATCGTAAGCCATAAAGTCACACATCTGACCATCAGACAGTTGTCCTCCCTAATTTTTAGTATAAATAGAATATGTGACGGCAGAAACAAGGCTGAAAAGAATGGAATAAATGGTTTTGAGGAGTGAAGTCATGGTTTCAGGTGAAGAATAAGGAGTAAAGCTCGACTTCGTTAAAGACCCATAGAGACCATAGAGGGCTAAGCTTCTCGACACTAATTCAGAGGTAATATCAACGCCAAAATCTCTTAGGAATTAATTATGTTATCATATGTTTATTACTTGAGTATTGTGTAAAGATAATTTTAATGTGTTCATTAGATGTTCTATTACAAACCTATTACTAGAATCTTCAATATAATCAGTAATTGTTATGTTAAAATTCATTTGCAGCTATTAATGATATCAAATCATTAGAGATACAATCCGTAATTGTTGTGATTCTAATTGATTTTAAATCATTAGGGATAATGTAACCTATGTTAAATGACCTAAGCTTATGTGGTTGTAACCTTGATTAATCTATTTTCCTAATTCATAATGCAGTTATCCAATTAAATCTAGAGAGCTTATACTAGGTTGTTCGATTGCTAGGTTCGGTTAAAAATGTTGTTTTAATTGAACATGAACTAAGGGAAAATCGAGGTTAACAGAGCGTGTTGTTAACCTACGATTAATAGTTGCTAGGAGAGACATGAGAATAACAATTCAATGAAGTATGTTTAATTGTGTGTAGGCTGAGATTGAATCGATGATTAGGTCCTTAACGTATTCATCACTTTTCTCATTTTTTATTTTTTCTTTACTTTGCTTTTGTTAGCTTAGTTTCATTTTATTTTCTTATTTGAAAACCAATAAACCCCTTAACCTAATCACCGATAATTTTCATTTCAAAAGCTTTACACATACTCTCTGTGAAATCAACCTAGACTTGCCATTAGTTATAGTTTTAGGTCTAGTTATTTTGTGTAGTGATACGACATGCTACTAGGTGTCATTTCTTTTATTTTGAAGGGCTTATGATTTCCTTCATAGGAAATATAGGATCTATGAGACTGTTTGTAGGAGAACTTTATGTGATGATGCTTCTTTTTCATGTGACATTCACAGTCTTTTTTTCCTTACACTTGATCTTCAAATATGGCTTTCTATAAGCCTTTTTTAACATGTGACTGCCTTTAATCTTATTTTTGAAAAACATTTTTTGGTCACAAAACTTTTCAAGTGAAGCTGAGGTGAGTTAATATATTTCGCCAAAAGATATATCCCTCATATCTCTTCAAAATACGGCAATAGTTTGTTGTAATTCAAGTTGTAGTTCATCTGGTAAGGTGGAGATGAATGTATAACAGAGGTTGATGTCACTGAAGCCATTAAGAAGACAATAACATTTTGTTATACGTTGGAAATGCTTTTATAAATGTCATCTGTCCAGAGAACAATGTTTCATCTCAAAATACTCCTACCTGATTTGTTTAATGAGCTGAAAATCACCAATGAATTATTTATGAATCACCCCAAGAAGTAGTCCTACAGATGTGACTTGTATGTATTGAAGTCTACGATAATCGTCTAAACTTTGCCACCATTCTCATAAAGTGTTGGTAAAATGAGAAGCAAAACGTTGAAAACTATCTCCTAATGGATTATTTGGTCGAGTCATTTACAAGTCAATTCACGCTCTAAATTTATGGAGACGTTCAAGCCATTTCTTAGGTGGAAGATCGTCAAATGTAAACCAGGGTCCTGAGGTAGATCTAGTTGGTGGTACCTGTAATCCTATTGGTGGTGAGGTTCTAAATGGTTAATTTCCTATTGATTCAGCTTTACTAATGCCAGGTTCAACTTCAATTGGTTTAGCCATAGTGATCATAATATGAGTAAGATCAGATAAATCAACAAATTGTTTAGACTCTTCTAAAGATGGTTCAGATATCTCAAAAGATTGTTCAAATATGTTAGAATGCTCAAATGGGCATTCTTCAGATAGAATAGATGTGGGTGCTAGAGTTGCTATGAATACTGATTGAGGAGCTTTATCTTTTCTAGTGGAGGGAGAAGGTTGAGGTTTTAATGGAGAAGAAGGTAGAGTTTTAATTTGTAAAGGTTTTTTCCAAGGATCAGCTGGTTTAGTATATAAAGGTGATGGATCATAAGTGTTTGTAGGTTTAGATTTTGGGGATTTGGTTAACTTAGGCTTAGCAGTGATAATGGTAGGGTGGATATGTTGTCTGATCAAGGGATAATTTATCTTAAATACTTTCTCATAATCAACAGTTGAGGATAAGTTGGAGAGAAATATATGGGTTGAATTACTAAAAATTTGTGGGATAAGCTCCACAAACTGTCTTGGACTGTTATATCTGCATATCAGCCTCCATTCTTTGGAGTACCTCCCTTACTTTTCAGAGTTCTTGTGAAGTCGAGTCCAAAATAGTCGGTGTCAATTTATCTTCGAAGATCAGTATCAAGTTGGGTCATTTGATATTTTAAAGATTTGTTTAATTTTTGGACTTGAGAAGAAATTGTTTCAAATTGGTTTCGAATGGTTTTGAGTTTACTAATCAAGCCCATCAAGTTTGGAATCAATTCTTCAAAGGAGTTTGTTTTGGGTTACTGCATTATCAGTCTACCAATTGAGCACCTCATCAGTAGGATTTGAGCGAATAGTTCCTTGAGAACTAATTCTTATAACATGCACATAAGGGCACGAAATAACCCTATGATGTTCATCAGTGCATCTCTCCAATGGAGGAAATTCTTCCTCATATAGTTTGACCATCATACAAGGAATTAGAGCGGGAGTAAGAATAATAGGAATGGAAGTCATAACTAGCTGAGGGTTGTTGGAGATTGACTCTGGATGCAACAAATGTTCTTTAGCAACAGCTTTGTGTAATTCTCAAAGATTTCAAGGTCTCGGTCTTTGATTTTTAATCCCAATCTACTGTCTAGGATTAGCATCATAATCATCATTTTGATAGTGGAATTGTCGAGCGGGTTGACAATGATAGATTTCTTTTTGCTGTTGTCTTCCTCGTTTGTTCTTCTTCTTCCTTCAATGATTATAAAGCTCATCATCATCATTTTCTGATTTAGAATTCAGACATATTTCACAGTTTAGTTCACACATGGATAAATCTGCATCCCAGAAAAAATGTCCACAATGATGAATAACATATACAGATTCTCCATTAGGCTTAAAGTAATGGATTAGACGTCCATCTTTTCCTTCTTTATGTGAGAACACTGGTTGAAGCATCAAAATAGGATCAAATGTATTTGAGGGTCTAGGCTGATCTTCATTGAGCCTGGTATACGGCTTTAAGTAGGAAGATGGGTAATTTCTACAAAGTATTCAATTCGATTGGAAAGAGTACATTTAACATTAAAAGGGAGGTTGACTATAGAAAGAGTTAAAGAAAGATGAACAGGTTCACTAGGTAAAGAGTTCCTCATGGCTAAAGGAATCTCCTTACGACTTCATTTCAAAAAATGATGATCTGTTAAGTTATGCAGGGGTTAGTGTCTAGCATTGATAAGGGGTACTAAAGAGGCGGTTTCTATAGAACTTTTGTGATCTATCAACTGCAATGAACATACGTTTAACTCTTTGGGACATAATTTAAGCACACATTGCAAAGTGATGTATCTGAATTTATCAACAACACCAAGATATTTTATTTATATGAAATGATATCATATGCGCTCAATTCTCGTTATTTTAGTGTTAATATGTGAGTGTAAAAATTATTTGTAGTTAATTTTTTGTCATTATTAATATAGCATCTTTTTATTTAATAATAATTATTATTATACCAATAACAATAGAAGACGACCGTATAATGGCATATAAGATGGCAGAAGTTAAAGTGGTCATGGATACAAAATTGCAGAATCTAGTAATAGAACGAGGGCACAGGAATCATTTTCCTTCAATTGTCAACTTTACGCGACTATACATCAGAAGTCAATAGTTTGACAATGCGTGCCGAGATTGAGAAAGAAGGGGATTCAATGAGGGAAATGGATAGGTTTGATCAGTAAGAGATGGGATAAACTGTACAGGGAATCTAATGGTCCCCTAGCATGAGTGAACGGTTTCTTGTAAACATGATGGGCAGAGGGTAAGGGGAGTTCGACGAAAGTAGGCAAAAAGTTATGCGCCGAAGTTGTAGTTTGACAAGTAACCTCCAATATTTTCACCTGCCACAATAGGTTGATGATCCCGAGTCCGATCTTCAATGTATGTATGTATAGAAAGTCATAGTTTGATTCCGAGATCGACTTCCAATGTATGTATGGAAAGTCCATACTTATGGTCCCCTCCAGTTTTGATATATTTGTTCCTTTCAATGATTAATAATTGGGAGGAGCTTACATTGTTCCTATGTCATAATTTCAGAGATTAATATATGAAGAATAGGAGTGGAATGCCGTACTAAATATCACAAATTACCCTCATTAATTACCATTCAAAGCAACAAACAGCTGAACTTTCCCTTTTCACTACTAAAAGGCTCAGAAACGAACAATGGACAAGGATATGAAAAGGTAAATTATGTGAATATTTCTGCATTTTAATACTTCAGAGTGCACGAGAGTGAAAAGATGTGGAAATTTCTATTAGGATTGTACTCAGCGTCACTACAACAACATAGCTGGGCGCAAACGAGTGATAAAAGGCTACCCAAAAAAAAAAAAAAAGACAACAAAATCATATTACTCTCTCTCAAGAACCAAGGCCTTATTTTTATGGAGCTTGGTACTTGGCCAATCTAAACGACTGGAACTGTCCTGTTGTTTTGTGAAGCTGCTACATTATCATCTTCCTCGTTCTCGCCTGACATCTCCTCCAGAGATTTACCTTTTGATTCGGGCACCAGGAAAGTGAACAGTAATCCTAAGAGGTTGACCACACCCAACACAATAAGCGAGTTCTTGACACCAATACCTGCAGGATACCCTTCATCTGCCTTTGCCTTGTCCTTGTTTTGTGCCAAATATAAGAACCCAAACGCACCTACTATAGCCCCAAGTTTACCGGCTGCGGCAGATATGCCGTGGCAAGTTGACCTGAGCCTTGCAGGGAAGATCTCGGCTGGCACGACAAAGGTGGTGGCATTAGGTCCAAAGTTTGCAAAGAAAAATGTCAAAGAGTATAT
>JANQBM010000009.1:16383868-16408158 GCA_025594535.1 Erythroxylum domingense | reverse complement strand
TTCGGTTATAGATTATGTTGTGTTATGGTCTTTTCCGCAGCGTATTACGAATACTTGGACCATACGCGATCCAACAGTTGGAGGAGGGCTGAAGGGAGAATAATACAAGTTACAGCTAAAAGAAGGAGGAAGACTGAAGGGGAGGTAGAGCTGGATCATCTGTTCGGGTAAGCTATCTCTCCATGCTTCAGAGCTAGTTTTTATCATAAAAAGAGAGTGGAAAGGCTGTTGCATTTTAGAGAACAAAATACGGAATGTGGGGGCTAAAATGTGAGAACCGAAGCTCCTATGTTTGTTAGTGAAGAAAACATGAAAGTTTGAGTGCTTCATTGAAGCCGGTTTTAACGTAGCAGGAGAGGAGAAGAGAAGAGAAGAGTTACGTGAATAGTAAGTATGGACCAAAAACTCCCATCTTAATTTGTCACGTCAAGCTACAGTGAAAGAGCATTAACGTGGAAGAAAGAAAGAAGAGAATAGTGTAGAGAGTGACATGAGTAGTGTAGTGGCCATAGAAACAAAAGAATGGGTGGCGATAGAGAAGAGTGAATAGTATAGATGGACCACTATCTTTATTTATCCCATCAATGAATAGTAGCAAAGGGAGAAGAAAACAATAGTGTGGAATAGAGAGAGGGCTAGGTGTTTATTTGTTTTTCACCACCTAAATGGAGAAGATGGCTCACACTTGGAGCATAAAAATGGAGATGAAAGGCTACCTTCCAGACATTGGTTCAATGGGAATATTGACGTCAAGTCACGATTAAGCTATTTTTATCATTTTAAGGTTGTAATTTTTTTATATTGTTGTGTTGTTGGTGTTGATTTGACTAGGTTTTCAGATGTATGATATTAATATGTTATTTTGATTGTTTTATTTCAAACCTATTATTACAATATTGAATCTAATCCGTAATCGTTACTTTTTATATTTGTGAGTAGCATCTAATGATCGTTAATTATTAGGAACAACATTACTTAGGTTAGATTACCCAAACGTGTGAGGCTACTACCTATATTAATCATTTTCCAATTTATAATGCAGATGCCAAATTGAATCTAGAGATCGTATCCTAGTTTATTCGGTAGTTAGATTTAATTAACGATCGTATCTTGATTAAACAAGACCTAAGGGAAAATTAGGATTAGTATAGCATTTTATTAGTCTCAGATCAATAGTTCGAAGAGAGTTATAAAAACGTTAGGATGATGGAATATGCTTGACCATGATTAGGCCGAGATTGACCCTAGAATTGGACCTTACTTATATTCAACACTTTTCTCACTTTCGATTGCTTATTTTAATTTTTTTTTATAGTTTACTTTTTCTTTAATTTCTAAATTGCTTAAAATTCCAACCTCCTTTTTATATTTTTCTTGCATTATTTAATTTTGTGATGCAAATTAACTAAACATTCCCTGTGGATTTGATCCCAACTCACCATAACTACAAATTTTAGTGTGAAGAGTCAGGTAAATTTTGTAGTGCACTCGACACACGCTGTCAAATTTTGGCATTGTCGTCGGGGACTATAGTAATTCAATTTTCTTAGTTTATTTTATTTGGTGTTTTGTGAATATATTTGTTTCTTTTTGATTATTTGTTAATTTTTAAAAGTTTGTAAGTGTTTGTGTATGGTAGTGACTAAATTTCCTCGTAGAGAAATTAAGCAACTTGATCCGAAGATCGAGAGAACACTATAGAGGTTAAGAAGAGAAGCAAGAACATCTTCAGTAGTAGACCCAGAACTTGAATCTAAAGCAATTATAGCAAATTTGAGAACGTTGAGAGAATTAACTGCACTAAACTTAACCCAAAGACCCTTATGCATTACATTTCCTAATTTTGGTAAACATGTTACCTTTGAGTTAAAATTTGGGTTAATTCATTTATTACCATATTTTTTTGTTCTCGTAGATGAGGATGCACACAAGCATCTCAAGGAGCTTGATGTGGTTTGTTTGAGCATAAAGCCTCCTAGGGTGATAGATGTTGAAAACCTTCCCGTTCTCATTCAAAGATGTAGCAAAAGATTGGTTGTTTGAATTACTAGCTAGGAGCATAAATACTTGGTTGGAGATGAAGAGACTATTTTTAGAGAAATATTTTTTGACCTCAAAGACAACAAGTATTCGGAAGGAGATATGTGGTATCAAGTAGCATAATAAAGAATCTCTTTACGATTATTGGGTCCGGTTTAAGAAGTTATACACTAGTTGTCTACACCACAACATACTGGAGCAACTTCTCATCTAATATTTATATAAAGGATTGTTACTAATGGAGAGGAGTTTGGTTGATGCAGCAAGCGGTGGGGCACTTTGCCAGAAGACTCCCATTAAAGCCAGGACATTACTTGAGCGAATGGTCGCTAACACCCAACAATTTGGCACTCGCAACAATGTTCGATGAGTAAACGAGGTAAGTACTTCATCCATTGAACATCGTTTAGATGAACTAACATCTTTTGTAAGACAAATTACAGTTGGACAGGCACAAGTGAAATTGTGCAGAATATGTTCAAATATAAGGCATCCAACTGATGAGTGCCCGACATTATAAGAAGGAAGTATGGAGTACGTGAATGCTACAGGAGGAAACCTCCTGAACCAATACAACCTGTACTCATAAATGTATAACCCAAGTTGGAGGGATCACCCCAACTTGAGTTATGGAGGAAATTGATAGTAAAATTTCTTCCAAAATCAGCAGTAAGGAGCACAAGGATTTCAACGAAGGAAACAAGGAGCACAGAGAGCTTCTTCTTCTAGCTCAGGTACATTTTTAGAAGATCTTATTAAGAATATTGCTACTAACAAGCTACAACTGCAACAAGATATGCAACAATTCCAACAGAATATGCAACAACTATTTCAGCAAGGTGTACATCAAATTTGATAGGAATCAAAAGCAAGCACACAAAAATTGGAAAATTAAATGGATCAAATGATAGTGAGGTCCCATCCTAAGGTAAACCCCAAGAATGTCAGCATTATAAACTTGAGGGGCAGAAAGGAGATTGAGGGTCCCAAGAGAACTCCATCAAGGATTGCTACCGAGGAAAAGATCGAGAAAGAATTACGAAAGGAAAAAAATCAGTCATTGAGTATGAAGATAAATTTTGAAAGTCCCAATATTATTAATACTAACCCTCCACCTTTTCCTAGCAGGTTGATAAGACCACACAGGGAGGAGAAAGACAAAGAGATATTGGAGACTTTCCAAAAGGTAGAAATCAATATATCTTTGCTCGAGGCAATCAAGTAAGTATCAAGGTATGTCAAATTCTTTAAAGAACTGTGTACACAAAAGAGGAAACTAAGGGGGTGATGAGCAAGTGATGATGGGTGAGAATATGTCGGAGGTATTCAAAAAGAAGATGCCTCCAGAATGCCAAGATCTAGGTATGTTTACCATTCCTTGCAAAATTAGTAATACTATGATCAATAGAGCTATGCTGGACTTGGGTGGTTCTATTAATGTGATGCCTCGTTCGATTTATGTTTCTTTGAATTTCGGCCCTTTGAAAGAAATAAGTTTAATCATACAAATGGTTGACTGCACTAATGCTTATCCTGATGGTGTGGTTGAGGATGTTTTGGTACAGGTAAATAAGTTAGTGTTTCCTGCATATTTTTATGTTGTGGATATGAATGATGGCACCTCATGTAATTCGATACCTATCTTATTGGGGAGACCATTTCTTAATACGGCTCAAAATAAGATAAATGTTCATAAGGATACCCTAGTAATGGAATTTGATTGGGAAGTGATTCATTTCAATATTTTTTATGCCATGAAACATCCTCCTAATGATTATTGTGTTTTCTTTGTTGATATGATTTATCCTTTGGTACAGGAAATGTTTAAATTAAATTGCAGGGATCATTTGGAAATGGTTCTAAGTGAGGATATGGAAGTAGAAGCCATCATTTATGTTGAGATAGGAGAATAGCTTATAGAAATGACAACCACCTTGGATTCATTGGAAAGCTCTTCAAAATGGTATCATTTGGCTTCTATACAACTACTTGAAGCTCACCAAAAGTTGTTACCTTTTAATGTGCAGGAACCAGAATTGGAATTGAGGCCACTCCCTACACATCTGAAGTATGCCTATTTGGGAGATAAGCAGACTCTCCCAGTTATCATTTCAGCTGAGTTGACTTTAAAATAAAAGGAGAGGCTGGATCGAATGCTAAGAGAGCATAAGAAGGCTATCGAGTGGACTATTGCATATATCCAAGGGATAAGTCCTTCTATATGCATGCACTGCATTTTGTTGGAGGAGAATGCAAAATGCACGAGGCAAGCTCAGCTTAGGCTGAATCCTCCAATGGTGGAAGTTGTGAAGAAGGAGGTGCTGAAGCTTCTCAATGCCAAGATTATCTACCTGATTTATGATAGTAAGTGGGTAAGTCCTATCCAAGTGGTTTCAAAGAAGTTTTGAATCACCGTTGTGACAAACCAAGAAAGTGAGTTGGTTCCCATCTAAGTGCAAACCGGGTAGGGAGTATGTATTTATTATAGAAAGTTAAATTTTGCTACTCAAAAACACCGCTTTCCCCTTCCTTTTATTGATCAAATGCTTGAGAGATTGGCTGGTTATGGCTATTATTGCTTTTTAGATAGCTTTTCAGGTTATCTTTAGATCCCGATCGCACCAGAAGATCAGGAGAAGACCACATTTACATGCCTATTTGATGCCTTTGCCTACCGAAGAATGTCATTCGAATTATATAACGCACCTTCTACATTCCAAAGGTGTATGGTAAGCATTTTTTCTAAATATGTTTAGAAGATTATCGAGGTATTCATGGATGATTTAGTGCCTATGGATCTTCTTTTGATGAATGTCTTGAGAATCTTACCATTATCTTGGAACTACGTATAGAAACTAACCTTGTGTTAAACTGGGAAAAATGTCGTTTTATGGTGGATCAAGGTATAGTTTTAGGCCATATGATATCTGCTAAGGGTATTGAAGTAGACAAGTCTATAGTTGATCTTATTTCTTCTTCACCTTACCCCTCTACTGTGAGGGAAGTGCGTTCTTTTCTTGGGCATGTAGGTTTTTATCAAAGGTTCATTAAGAACTTTTAGAAGATAGCTGCACCACTATGCAAGCTTCTTCAACAAGATGTCTCTTTTGAGTTTATCAAAAAGTGAAAGGAAGTATTCAACAAACTTAAGGAGCTTCTAACATCCCCATCAGTGATTCAATAGCTAGATTGGAACCTCCCCTTCGAGATAATGTATGACGTAATTGATTATGCAATGGGGTAGTTCCAGGACAAACAGTGGGAAAAGATTTGCATGCCATCTACTATGCTTCAAAGACTCTAAACCCAACTTAATTGAATTATTCCACAACTGAAAAAAACTTTTATTTGTGGTTTTTGATTTAGAAAAATTTTGATCTTATTTTCTAGGTGCTAAAGTGATTGTTTATTCTGACCATGAAACTTTACGATCCTTGCTCATAAAGAAAGAAGTAAAACTGAGGCTGATAAGATGAATTCTCCTCCTTTAAGAATTCAACTTGGAGATCAGAGATAAGAAAGGGGGTAGAAAACATGTTGGCAAACCATCTTAGCCATTTGATAAAGGAAGAAGATGATATACCTCTATGAGAAACCTTTTCGGATGAGCAATTATTTTCTGCCAATGTGACACCACCATGGTATGCAGACATTATCAATTTTTAGTTACTAACAAATTACTTGTTGGTTTATCAAAGGCTCAGAGGGATAAGCTATGGAGTGAAGTGAAGTATTACGTATGGGATGACCCATATCTTTGGAGGCACTGTGCAAATCAAGTTATCAGGAGATGTGTACTGAAAAATGAATCATCATCAATTTTAGCTTTCTGCCATTTGTACACTTACGGAGGACATTTTAGAGTGAAAAAGATAGCTCATAAAGTTCTGGAGAGTGGCTTCCACTAGCCAACATTGTTCAAAGATGCATATACCTTATGCAATTCCTGTGATAGACACCAACAGTCAGGTAACTGTCCTATAAGGGTCAATTGACACAAACTCCTTTGCTTTTTTATGAAATGTTTGACGTTTGGGGCATTGATTTTATAGGACCTTTCCCTCCGTCTTTTGACTTTACTTATATATTGCTTGTAGTGGATTACATTTCTAAATGGTTGGAAGCCAAAGCCACTAGGAATAACGATGATAAGGTTGTTGAAAATTTTGTTAAGGCTAACGTTTTTTCTAAGTTCGGGATACCAAAAGTCATCGTTAGTGATAGAGGAACCTATTTTTGCAATAGGGTGATGGAAGCAATGTTCAGAAAATATCATATCACGCACAAAGTTTATATTGCTTACCATCCCCAAACTAACGGGCAAGCTGAAGTCTCATGTTGAGAAATCAAGTTAATCTTAGAGAAAATCGTTCAGCCTAATAAGAAGGATTAGAGTGTAAGATTGGAAGATGCATTAAGGGCCTACAAGACGACTTACAAAACACCAATTGGAACATCTCCGTATAGGCCAGTGTTTGGGAAGCCATGTCATCTTCCTGTGGAATTACAACATAAGGCATATTGGGCTATCAAAAGATGTAACATGCACTTGGATGATGCAAAAGTACATAGGAAGTTGCAGCTTCAAAAGTTGGAAGAGATGAGGAATGAGTCATATCAAAATGCAGTTATATATAAGGGGAGGAAGAAAGCTTTTCATGATAAGATGATTTTGAGGAAAAGCTTCTTGATAGGCCAAAAAGTGTTACTATATCATTATAAACTCAAACTCTTTCTAGGTAAGTTATGTTCCTATTTGGTTGGTCCATTTGTTATCAGTCATATCTTTCCTTTTGGTGTAGTGGAGATACAGAGCCTTAAAACTGACAAGACATTCAGAATGAATGGTCATCGCTTGAAGCCATATTATGAGGGCTTTCAAACGGAGGATTTAGAGTTATTGATGCTAGAGGATGTGATTAGTATCACTTGATGTGCACAACTGGAGTTCGAGCCAACGATGTTAAACAAAGGCATTGTTTAGGAGGCAATACAAAAGGATTTAATTTCTGTCTTTTACATTTTCACATTTGCTATTTTTGTTAACTATTCGATTTCTTACATTTGATTTTACATTGAGGACAATGTAAGTTTTAAGTGTGGTGGTGGGGTATGCCAGTTTCTATACATGTTTTTTAGCTTACTGTGGCTTATGTGACTTCTTAGGAAGTTTTCAAAAACAAATGAACAAAATTGAAAATTTTCTTATTTTCTATATCTTTTAAGATTATTTAGTCATAATTAGAGCATGAATTGACTAGAAAATACATAGCAAAATTTGGCATATACCTTTGCTCTTGTGGTTAGTTAATGTACATTATTCATAGAAGAAAGATGACTAATGGTAGACAAAAACTACTGAGGTTTTAAGCCATATTAGACTGATTCATTCATATCAGTCTCACTGTTTTGTTTGTTATGAGTGACCTTCATAACATATACATCCTTACTTTGCATTGAATTTCTAGTCGAGACCATATTGTTTATCACATTCATGTTTATGAAAATGATTAGGCATTCTTTGTTGATTATAAGCTACATTAGCCAGATAGCCTACCCATTTATGTGAATTTCCCCTGCTAATCCCTTTTGAGCTGCATTAACCTTTTCTTTTATATAAACCACATTACATCTACCTAACCAAATGTCCTGCCCAAGCTTTAAAGCTAGTGGAGCATTTGTTAATTCTTGATGAATGTGATTGTGTAAAAGTCTAAGTGTGGGGGGTTTGCTTACATACGAGTTAGTTAAATTTGTTAAAACGTCATATTATGAATCCTATGTTGATGTGGCCTCTTTCATTTTTATAATTAACAAAAAGAAAAGAAAAAAAGTTGAAATAAAAAAGTATGAACATGGTGTTATGAAAAGTAATTAATTAATAGTTTATCCTCCTTAAGTTGCATTGGTTAGATGTTTGAGTATATGGCATATGAAGAGGATGTTATGTTGGATGGAGCATTTCATTATGTTATGTTCATATGGGTTATGATGTGAGAGCTAATAGAGTTGTGAAACATAATTGTCGCATTCTTTATGGCTGAGGGTACCTAGTTTGAGTGAATGTTAACTTGTGCGTTTGATTTTTCATTAAGTATTACTTTTGCTTCACTAGCTTAATGGCTTTCAAACTACATTAACCAAAATGCATCCCACCTTATCCTTACCCATATTACAATCCTAGAAAAGTACTTTGATTCATGATTATGCATGTGACTTTTAGTGGTGGAGAAATGAAATTATATGAAATGTTATGAATTGTTGTGATCATGAGCGGTGTTTGAGTGTACCCATGGAAATATCTTGTTTAAACACTTTTTGTCCAAGTCTACCTCTAGATTACTCAGCTTCTAAGGGTGGTGAATATTAATTGATTATGAGTATAAGCTTGAATGTTGAGTTTTTGCTATAGGTTTTGAAAGTCATTCATCTTTACTTATGATTATCTATTCTTGGAAGATTCAGAAAATGAGTACAAATGTTGGTTTGTGATTTTGATTTTGACAATTTGCCCAAAGATGGTCAAAAGCTAAGTGTGGGGGAATTCGATGTGTGTTTAAATGTCGATCTATTTTTTCTTCGACACTTAGTGATTAATGCCTTAGAAATGCATAGGATACTCATTTTAGCTCATTTTTTATCTTAGGTACACTTCGAAAGTAAAAGAGCCAAAGTGACCCAAAAGCATGTTTATTGAAGTCATCTTCTCAATTTCCACTTGTATTCATGGAACAATAAAAAAGAAGATTAGATGAAAAGAAGGCAAGATAAAGCATCAAAGAATGGAAAAAGCATAAAAGAATGAAGGATCAAATCACTCAAGGTTGTTCATGTTTTCATATGAACGTGAGGGTTGCTTCAAATTATTTAACCATTTAAGGTATAAAGCAAGCAAAGGGATGCCCTTGGACGTGAATTTAATGGATAACATCATACAAAAAATTGTAAAAATCGAAGGAGTTGGATAGCTACATGAATGGAGGGCTGAAGTAAAGAAATGAAAGATGAAGACACCTAATGTGAGTTCGTGGTGTCTCACTTGAATGATACATCACACACACACCAGCTGTCCCATGCAAGATATTTAACGAAAAAAAATGTGACAAAGCTTAGAGAAAAAGACAAAGTGGACAACAAAAGCAAGGGTCATCTTCAGTTTTGGAAAAGAACATTTGTACAATATGATTCAGATTGAAAAACTAGATACAAAATAAGAAAAGAAAAGAGAGGAAGTGTCGGCTATAGGAGGGTTGAAGGGAGAATAACACAATTTATAGCTGAAAGAAGGAGGAAGACAGAAGGGGAGGTAGAGTTGGATCTTCTATTCGGGTAAGCTATCTCTCCATGCTTCGAAGCTAGTTCTTATAATAAAACGAGAGTGGAAAGGCTCTGTATTTTGGAGAACAAAATAAGGAATGTGGGGGCTGAAATGTGAGAATCGAAGTTCCCATGTTTGTTGGCGAAGAAAACGTGAAAGTTTGAGTGCTTCACTGAAGCTGGTTTTAATGTAGCAGGAGAGCAGAAGAGAAGAGAAGAGTTACGTGAATAATGAACATGGACCAAAAAATCCTATCTTAATTTGTCACATCAAGCTACAGTGAAAGAGCATTAATATGGAAGAAACAAAGAAGAGAATAGTGGAGAGCGTGACATGAGTAGTGGAGTGGCCATAGAAACAAAAGAAGGGGTGGCGATAGAGAAGAGAAGAAGAGTGGTGGAGAACAAAGTGAGAAGAGAAGAGAAGAGTGAATAGAATATATGGACCACCATCTTTATTTATCCCATCAATGAATAGTAGCAAAGGGAGAAGAAAGCAGTAGCATGGAATAGAGAGAGGGCTAAGTGTTTATTTGTTTTTCACCGCCAAAATGGACAAGATGGCTCACACTTGGAGCATAAAAATGGAGATGAAAGGATAGCTTCCCGACACCGGATCAATGGGAATATCGACGCTATGTCATGGTTAAGCTATTTTTATCACTTTAAGGTTGTAATTTCTTTTTGGATTGTTGTGTTGTTGGTGTTGACTTGATTAGGTTTTCAGATGAATGATCTTAATACGTTATTTTGATTTTTTTATTTCTAACATATTGCTAAAACTTTGACTGTAATTTGTAATCGTTACTTTTGATGTTTATGAGTAGCATGTAATGATCGTTGATCGATAGGAATAACATAAATTAGGTTAAATAACCCGAAAGTGTGAGATTACTGCCTATATTGATCATTTTTCAATTCGTAATGAAGGTGCCAAATTAAATCTACAGATTATATCCTATGTTATTCGGTAGTTAGGTTTAATTAACGATCGTATCTTGATTAAACACGACCTAAGGGAAAACTAGGATTAGTAGAGTGTTTTATTAATCTCAGATCAATAGTCCGAAGTGAGTTGTAAAGACATTAGGATGATGGAATATGCTTGATCTTGTTTAGGCCGAGATTGACCCTAGAACCAGACCTTACTTATATTCAACACTTTTCTCATTTTTGATTGCTTATTTTAATTTGTTTTGATAGTTTACTTTTTCTTTAATTTCTAAATTGCTTAGAAATCCAAAACCCCCCTTTAATATTTTCCTTGCATAAATTAATTTCGTTACGAAAATGAACTAAACATTCCCTGTGCATTCGATCCTGACTCACCATAACTACAATTTTTAGTATGTAGAGTTAGGTAAATTTTGCAATGCACTCGACACGTGCTGTCACCCTCTATTGTGCATTTCTTGGTCTAATTAAATAATCAATTTCTTCATCAAAGAAATGATTGTTCATAAACGACTTTAGGAGTGTAATAGATGAAGAGGTCGGAGCTAAGGTCCACATAATATTCTTAAAAAGTGAGGTAGCTTCCTCTTTAAGATCCTTCTTAGATGATAATAAGACCCCATCTTAATTAAGTAAAGAGTGAACTTTATTCAAGTTCCTTTTGCATTTGATTCAATTCCTTTTTCATTTCTTTGAATGTAGAATCTCACCCAAGAACAAGGAAGCCAACAATAGATCAAGAATTTGAGAAATACTTTTCTACACTTATGTTATAGTCAAGGCAAACTTTGACATAAACCTTAAAATATGTATTCCCTATACATATGTTTAATAATACTAACGCTAAAATGTAGAAGAGGCATGTTCTTTAAGAAAGTGTATATCCTTTTATAGACAATGTGACCTTGTAATATAGACAACAAAGTTTTAGAAAGCATTAGGAAAAGATAAACAAATCCTAGACTAGAAGAAAATAAATAATGAATAAGTACCCTCACGAACCAACAACAGTTCTCTCTCTCTATCCCTCAATAACAGGTGTATAATGCTTGACAAAAACCAACCATCTTTTAATAACTCAACTGCCATAAATAAAGGCAAATGATCAAGTCTCTTATTTCTTCTAATTTTTTCACAATATCATTACAGAGACATCTAGAACCAATCTAGAAGTCAACCTCTCATCCATCATTTATAAAAGCTCCTAAATATACCTGAAAGCAAAACATTGAAAACATCAAACTTATATGTAGGTCATTGAAAAAAGACACAATGTGCCACTAGATACCAGCTAAATCTTCAAATTGTAGGATAAATCAAATGAACACTAAAATCACGATTCAGTAGTGAAGTTTAATCTTGCCCACCAATCTAGGAAAAGCTGTAACACTTGTTAAACCCTCTGCAGAGAAGAAGAAGTAAAATAACTTCATGACCTAAGAATCCACTCAGTGGTAGAAAAGGGTTATAACAAGTCCAAGTTTATATATTTGTTTAGTTAGTTTATAAATGCAAAGAAGAGAGTTTAATTTTCTTCAATTTTTTAATTTTAGCTTTGATTTTTTATGGTACATTCAGTTTTTGTTTTTAATGTAATTCATGATTACATAGTTGTTTTCTAAAATACTACCCTTATAATGGTTTTTTGGTTAATCGGTTGTGGAAACTTAAATCTAATGGTTTCATGGTTAGTTTATCAGATGGATTAACGTATTCCTTCAGTTGAGAGTTCTAATCCAGTACTAGAGGTAGAAGTGGAAACTTCTATTCCGATGCCAAGTGATGATAGAAGTTCAAATAGAACTTAAGTTAGTCAATATAAAAGTGATGTTTGGAATCACTTTAAGAAGACTACATTGATTGACAGAATTGGAAAAGCAGAATTTAATTATTGTCATAAGTTGTACTCAACTAGTTCGAAAGGTGGAATGTCTCATTTAAAGAGACATAAGGAATCATATACTAGAAGGAAGATGGTTTTAGGAGCTTAAACATTTTTGACCCTAACCTTATGAAAGCAAAGAATGAAATGACTATAACAACTTTTGACAATAATAGATCAAGAATTTTGATGGCTAATATGGTTATTGGAGATGATCAACCATTGGTTATGATTGAAAGCAAGAGATTTAGGATATTTCTCAATTCACTCGAACCGAATTTTAAGGTTCCAAGTTGGAATACAGTGAGGAATGATATTTTAAAAATTTATGAGGACAAGAAGAGAGAAACATTAAAAGCATTGTTTAGTGTTCAAGGACGAATTGCCATAACAATAGACATGTGGACAGTCGATAACCAACATAAGGGTTACATAGAGATGATGGTACATTATATTGATAATGATTGGAAGTTATGCAATATACTTTTAAGGTAATTTATATTCTTTAATATTATTTTCATTTACTTTTTTTCATTATTTTATGAATTTATGGTTTATATTGTTATGCTTTTTCATGATAGGTTCATTTATGTGCCGATACTGCATACAAGTGAAAAATTAGCAAACGTGTTGAAAGACTTTTTGATGAGTTTGAACATCAATAACAAAGTTTCCTCCATCACAGTCGACAATTGTTGCACAAATGATGCTATTATTGAGAAGTTGAAGGATAAGATGCTGGTTGGGAGCTTATTGACTGGAGGTAAGTTATTTCATATATGTTGTTTTTGAGCATATTCTTAAATTGATTGTGAAGTTAGGTTGGAGCCGATAAAGGAAGCAATAGAGTGTATTTGGATTATTGTTTTATATTGTAGTGCAACTCCTAAAAGAGTTGAAACTTTTGAAGATGTTGCACAAATATTATACATTCCCTGCACAAAGAAGTTAATTTTGGATTGTCGTACCAGATGGAACTCAACCTTTATCAAGTTGGAGTCGGCAATCCCATATGCTCAACTATTTATTTGATTAGCGAAAAGGGATTCTCTGTATACCTGCGTATCATTAGAGGATCAATGGGACTTAGCTAGAGAACTTTTTATGAAGTTGAAATTATTCAACAGTTGGACTGAATTGTTTTCAGGAACAAAATATCCAACTTCACACTGTATCTTTAGCATTATGTCTAACGTAAAGCATGTTTTAGGATTGTGGATATTGGACTCCAATAAAGTGATTCGAATGATGGCAGAATGACTGATAGAGAAGTTTAATTCTTATTAGTCTAAGGTTGGAGATATTGTTGCAGTATTATATGTGTTAGACCCGAGATATAAGATGGATGAGGTTAAATATATTTATAATGCATTGTATGGTGGTGAAGCTTAAGAGCGTCTACATACCATGAAACAATTATGGTATCAATTGTCTCATGATTATGAAGCCATAACGTAACAAACTCATGATTGGGATGTAGGTAGTTTAACTCAAACTTTAGTTTCAAGTTCGAACATTTCTTCTAACCCATTATTGACATATTCTCTTTCAAATTTTTTGAAAAAGAAAAGGGCTAAGATATCTTATAGTACGATGGATTTCGATAAATATGTTTCTGAGGATTGTGTTCCTGAAACTAAAGGTGAATCGTTTGATATATTGTTATGGTGGAAGACGTCTGCACATAATTATCTGATCAAGCAAGCCATTGCATGGGACTTGTTAGTTATTCCATCATCAACTGTTGCTTCAGATTCTATATTTAGTACTAGTAGTCAGGTCATTACTCCTCATCATGCTCGACTTCAATATCGCACTGTGGAAGCTCTTATGTGTGCTCAAAGTTGGTAAAATAATGAAGATATTGATGGTAAATTATTTTTCTTTTTAACTAATTAATTTATTTTGTAACCTTTATATTATCTTACTTAATCTTGTGTTTTTTACTTTCCTACAGCCACAAGTATCAATGCATAGGAGATTAGTGAGATTAATAGACCAATGGTATTTTGATCAAATATATGAAGATGAAGGTATTTTTAAATTTCTTTTTATATAATATTACATTATTAAATATTGTTTTTATTTTAATATTATATTAGTAAACATAATGTTTGTACAAATAGAAGTGTTGGGACCCCGCCCTTGCAAGTCACGTGCCTGACGTCCTAAGTGACATCTGGACGTGCATCCCACAAGGGTGGCGTGTCCACACCAGTCAATCATCAAAAAGAACTCACATTTCCTATTGCCGAACAAATTTTAGGAAAACTCAAATTGGAATTTCAATTGGACTTCTTCAAAACATTTTTTCCCCATTGTCTTAAGTCCTTAATGACACCAAAATCATTCAATTTGGTTCAAAAATCTAAAGGTTATAGCCCAAACATTTTCGGACTGCTTTTGCATTGAAACAGTACACTATACCCAACTTCACTCTAGAAATTGAAAGTCTTAGGGACTGAATTAAAATTCGATTCCTTCATATAATTTGTAGCTCTATGTCTCTATCTTATTTAGAAATAATAATAATCTCATTTGGAGCTCCATAGATCAAGATATCATCAAAATATTGAAGCATGTTCAAAAAAAATATCGTGGAAAGGTAGAGAAATGCGTTACAAATCCAATGCTTTAAAAATTAGATCATTTGGAAGTCGGACAACAAAGTTATGACCAAAATAAAAATGAGAGGTGTTCAGGTCTGGGAACCAGCAAAGTCGCGATTGCGCATAATCGCAACTTGCTTCCCTTCTTCCTCTTTTGCTTTTCTTTCTCAGACCTGTTTAAGAAAAAAGGGCATAACTCTCACTAGAAATATCGGATTAAGATCATTCAAAGACCGTTTTAAAGAAGACTTCTAGTCTACAACTTCCATATAGACCTTAAAAACAAAATTTGCCTCTAAATAGGTCAAAATTTCAAAATACTGTAGCTATCCTGAAAGTCCATCCTATGTAACATCCCAAGCTTCTATTAATCATATCTCTCAACTCCATTATCTAAAAATTTCAGACTATATGTCATTGGAAAGCTAGAGAAATAATATACAATTTCCAAGTAGACAACTTCATCCAATTCAGTCTATGTCAATACAGTAATTCCCTCAAAGCCAGAACACAATTTCTCACCCTTATGGAAAACTTGAAAAATGCAATGAATAAATGTGTCATATCATCGGCAAAACACAAACATACTTCATTAACATCAAAATATAAGAGTTTTTACAAAGCTTTAGTGGGAATTTTTAGCCACAATACATCAATATCGCAAAATGCCCAAAATAAAAAAAGATACATGAACAACAATTTGCTCAAAATGCAACTAAATCCTTGTGGTTACAAATCCAGCTTAAAACGCAAAAGATGCAAATTTTGGAGTGATGCCTCGATTCTTTTTCACTCAATCTTTTGCTCATCACCTAGATATGGGAAGGAATTGGGGGGGTGGTGGAGCTTAAAGCTCGTGTGTAACAAGTTTATAACTAATAACAAGCAAAAGCATTTAAAATGTTCATTGTCATAGAAAGTTCTTATTGAATTATAAAACACATGGTTCTTAAATTTTCAACCAAAATTCACAATAAAACAAATCATGTATGCATCAATCTTGTCAACATATCATGAACACATAATCACATCAGAATAGTTGGGTTGGTCCAAAAACAGAACGTACTATACATTTCCCATAAGGGTCCTGTGTAGCCGTGAACAGAACGGACCATCGTAGTCCCACAAAATGGTTTTGTCTAGTCGTGAACTTATGGGAGTCAACGAAGAAGCTCCATGCCACTAGTGGGATGGTGGGAGAAGCCTTTTGTCAAAGTGCACTTCACATACTTAAGCGACCTAACCAAACCCATAAAACATGCATTTAATAACTTGTAAACATGTTGCCCAAATGGCACATTTTCAAGACATGTCTTTCATGAACATGCAATATTTCATATGCACTTCCATCATCTTTTCACAATTAAACAACCAAATTAAAATATCAAGCATATTGTAATTTCTCAAATCATTCAAAAGCAACAAATGCCACAATTATACAGCAATGAAAAATCATTTTATTTTCTTGACTAAAAAGAAAACATAATGGCTCATTATCCAATTATAAACATGAAACCCACCTTGAAATCTTTGCTTAGGAATTGGTTTAAGGATTTCTTTCCTCTTACTTCCCTTGCCTCTCTTGATCTCCTCCTTGATTTCCTTCATAAAATTCAAAATTTCCATTCAATAGGAATTCAAATTTGATAACCCATAATGCATATTCACTGAAATTTGACTCTAGATTGTTTAAGCCCATGTATTTCCTAAACTTCATAAACCTAAACCCTTTTATATATCCAAAGTATAAAAATCAAACTTCCCTTGAATCTTCACCAATTTATGAGATTATTGGCTCTAAAGAAAGCTTTTCCCTTCCTCTTTCTTTTTCCCTTATTGAGCAACCTCAAACTCTCTCTTTAAGACTAAGAAAAGATGTAACCTAGCCCAAAACTCTATTCTTTTCTCAACTTCACCGAAACCTCTCTTTCTCACTTTTGATTTTCGTATTTCACTCTTCCTTCACCTATTCCACGTTTTTTCTTCTTCTCAAGCACAAAATAACACCTTTCCTTTCCCATTTCATCCTTAATGAATGAGAAAAGTCCACCTTGCCCTTCCTTTAATGCCTTAGTGCTTCTAACCTTAAGTAAACTACCTAAAATACCCCTTTATGAATTTTTACCATCTTTAATTCAACTAACCCATGAAATAGATTCTACTAGCATAGACATAAATAAAAATAAAAAATAAAAAAAATTAACTCCCAAAAATTCACTTATCCAAGCCTCATAATTATCAAAATCATGCTTAACTAAAAAAATAAAAAACATTCAGGGGCCAACATTTCTCCCCCTCTTAAAAGAATTTCGTCCTTGAAATTCTTACCTGAGTCATTGAAGAAGTATTGATACCTCTCCTTCATAACTTCCAAGGGCTCCCACGTGGCCTCTTCTATAGAATGGTTTCTCCACAGGACTTTTACTAGTTGAACTGTCTTGTTCCTGAGGACCCTTTCCTTAGTATCCAAGATCTCCACTGGAACCTCCTCATAACTCAGATTATTTGTTAACTGAACCTCAGTGGTCTAAATGATGTGAAAGGGATATGATCTATATCTCCTTAACATGGAAACATGAAAGACATCATGAATCTATGATAATTATGGTGGCAATGCCAACCTATAGGCTAATGGTCCAATCCTCTCAAGAATTTCATAAAGACCCATATATCTTGAGCTTAACTTACCCTTCTTGCCAAATCTCATGACTCCTTTCTAAGAAGATGTCTTAAGGAAGACTTTCTCACCGAATTTATACTCCATATCCTTTTAATGTGCATCAATATAGCTTTTCATTCTATCCTGAACCGCTTTAAGCCTTTGCTTAGCTAACTTGACCTTGTCAACAATCATCTGAATCAATTCTAGTCCTATTAGCTTCCTTTCTCCTTCTTCATCCCAGCATATAGGAGTTCTACATCTCCTCCCATACAGCGCTTCATAAGGAGCCATCTGAATGGTTGAATGGTACGAATTATTGTAAGCAAATTCAACCAATGGCAAATGCTCGTCCCAAGCTCCTTTGAAATCCATTACACATGCCCTGAGCATTCCCTCAAGGGTCCGAATGGTCCTCTCAAACTGACCATCTTTTTGAGGGTGAAAAGTAGTACTAAAACTTAACTTGGTTCTCAGAGCCTCTTGTAAGCTTCCCCAGAATCTCGAAGTAAACCAAGGATCTCTGTAAAAAACTATAGAGTCAAGAATTCCATATAATCTCACTATCTCATCAATATACTTCTTTGCTAGCACATGCAAAGAATCAATCAGTTTAATTGCCAAAAAATGTGCTGACTTCATCAAATGATTACAATAACCCATATGGTATCATGCTTCCTACTAGTCTTGGGCAAACCCATCAGAAAATCCATAGTCACCCTTTGCCACTTCCACTCAGGAATAGACAATGACCTTAACTTGCCTGAAGGTGCCTGGTGTTTAGCCTTGACTTGCTGACACACTGGACACTTACTTACATATTCTGCTACATCCTTCTTCATGCCTTTCCACCAGAAATGCTCATTCAAATCTCTGCACATCCTGGTGCTACCTGGGTGCATGGAAAAAGGCGCATTTTATGCCTCATCCAGTATCTTATCCTTCACCTCCATGACATTTGGCATACAAAGCCTATTCCCTACAGTCATGAGTCTGTCATCCCTCACTACCACTTTACACTTCTTGCCATTCTGAATTTCTTCTCGGAGCTTCCTCAATTCTGCATCATGTGCTTGTAACTCCCTAACCGTCTCTCTGAGTATCGGTCTCACTCTGAAGGTAGTAATAATATAATCAAGTTCTTCCTGCTTCAAACGTATCCTAAGCTTAGCCATCTCTTCCAATAACGACAGATAAACTATCTGAACATGGACTATTGATGATTTCCTACTCAAGGCATCCACTATGACATTTTCCTTGCCTGGATGGTACTCAATCAACAAATCATAATCCTTAAGCAACTCAATCCACCTTCTCTGTCTAAAATTTAGCTCATTCTGACTCAGTAAGTATTGAGACTTTTATGGTCAGTAAAGATCCTCGTCTGAACCCAATACAGATACTGTCTCTAAATCTTTAAGGCAAAAATAACTGCTGCCTATTCCAAATCATAGGTCGAATAATTTAACTCATAAGGCTTTAGCTGCCGCAAGGTATATGCAATTACCTTATCTCCTTGTATCAATACATAACCTAAACCCTTTCTTGAAGCATCACTATACACTATATAACCCTCATCTCCCATAGGCAAATGGAGCACTTGTCAATCTGTGCTTAAGCTCCTCGAAGCTCTTCTGGCACTCATCACTCCAGATAAACTTCTGATTCTTCCTCAATAACCTAGTTAGTGGAGTAGCAATCATAGAGAATCCTTCCATAAACCTCCTATAGTGACCTGCCAGACCCAGAAAACTCCTCACTTCTGTCACTGTCTTGGGTGCATGCCACTTCACCACTGCTTCAATTTTCTTCGGATCAACATATACCCCATTCTCAGAAATTACATGTCTAAGGAATACCACCTCATAGAGCCAAAATTCACATTTGCTGAATTTGGCATAAAGTTCCCTCTCCCTCAGTGTCTGTAGTACTATCCTGAGATGTTCCTTATGTTCCCCTTCACTCTTGGAGTACACCAGAATGTCATCTATAAACACTATGACAAACTGATCCAGATACTCCTTGAAGACCCTACTCATAAGATCCATGAATGCAGATGGAGCATTGGTTAAATCAAAAGGCATAACTAGGAACTCGTAATGCCCATATCGTGTCCTCAAGGCTGTCTTATTTATATTATATTCTCTAATTCTGAGCTGATGATAGCCCAATCTGAGATTAATCTTGGACAATACTCTTGCTCCTTGTAGCTGGTCAAACAAATCATCTATTCATAGTAAAGGATACTTGTTTTTAATGGTCACCTTGTTGAGTCTCCGGTAATCAATACACATCTGCCATATTCCATCCTTCTTCTTGACAAATAGAACAGGCGCTCTCCAAGGTGACGAACTCGGCCTTATATACCCCATCTCTAACAGTTCCTCCAACTGTTCCTTAAGCTCTTTCAGCTCAGCTGAAGCCATCCTATATAGTGGTATGGAAATGGGTGCAGTTTCGGGAATCAAGTCGATGGCAAACTCAATTTTCCTCACTGGTGGCAAACCAAGTAAGTCCTCTGGGAACACATCAGGAAATTCCCTTATAACCGAAAAATCCTCTAACCTCTCTTCCTCCACTTCGACGTCCAGAATGTGCGCCAAGAAGGCTTCACACCCCTTCTTCATCTTCCTGTCAGCTAGTAAAGCAGAAATAATTCTTAGTGATGGCGCTTTCTTGTCCCCTCTGAAAATCACCCTCTCACTGTTACTCAAATCAAATTCCACGTCCTTAAGGCCACAATCCAACTTGGCATGATATTTTTCCATAACATCCATTCCAAGTATAACATCTAAGCCTTTTAGGTTTAGAGGTAGTAAATCCACTACCAGTCTAGCACCATCAATAAAGAGCTCACAATTTTTATAGACTTGACTGATTACTACATTCCTCCCCAGAGGTGTATTAACAAGCAAAGGACTATTCAAAGGCACTGAATTCACACCATGCAGAATCATACTTGTAGAAACAAAAGAATGCATGGAACTAAAATCAAGTAGTAAATAAATTGCTGAATCAAATAACTGGGCCATACCCGTGACAACCTCTAGTGTGGCTGCTACTTCCTCCCTTGTCATGGCAAACACTTTTTTTTGTGCCTGACCCCTTGGCCTCCCTAGAGGAATAGCCTTCTTTGCGTCTCCAGAACTGTCCACTTTAGTGGCTGGCCAGGTTCCCATTATTTCAGCTCTCCTTGGGCCTGGTAACCGCGACCCCTCCTGCTTTGTTACTTGGAGATAGTCCCTAATCATATGTCCTTTCTCTGCACATTGAAAGCATGCTCCCAGTAATTTGAAGCACTCTCCCCTGTGTAACTTCCCACAATGCTCACATTGGGGGTTCAAGTTCTTGCTCCTCTCTACCTTGCTATTGCCTCCTGCTGTTAAGTCTTACACAAACACTGCCCTAGCTTGCTTGATCTTAGCAGAGGCACTACTCCCCACCTCAGTCTGTGTGCAGGAGCTCTTCATACCCCTTTCAGGTATTAGAGCACTCACCCCCTTCCTGGAAGACTGCTCTCGTTTCTTCCTCTTCCTACTCTCATCATACTTGACATTCTCCAGCTTCTCAGCCTGGATGCAGCATCTACCAACTGCTAGTAGTCACAAAAATTATGGATCAAGAATTTCTCCTTGATCCCCAGACGGAGACCTCCCTCAAACTTACAGCACTTGTCTTCATCATTTGCCACAATGATTGCCACATATCAGGAAAGCTGAGTGAACTTCAGTTCATACTCACTCACACTCATCTCCCTCTGTGTGAGATTTAGAAACTCCCTGGCCTTCTCTTGTACATAAACCCTGGAAAGGTACTTCTTCCTGAACACTTCCATAAAATCTCTTTATGAAACGCTAAAGGCATAACCTGACTGTGGGGCACTGATTCCCACCAATAAAGTGCGTCCCCTTACAGCAAGCTAACTACATAATCCAGCTTCTCTTCATCAGAGCACTTCATCTGAAGCAGGATTCTCTCTGTCCTCTTCAACTATGCTTCAGCCTCCTCCAGATTTTCATAACTTTTCACACACTCCTCCAAAATTCACAAATTATATATCACTGGAAAGCTAATGAAAAGATCTACATTTTCATGCAAAAATTCACAATCAAATTCTGCCTAATTCTGGATCAAAAATCAATTCAAACTCTTCTGCCCGCTCCTCTCCGTTAAAGCTGGAACTGACACTTGTGTCCTTGGCCCTTGGCATAAGTGAAAGCCTGGGCAAAGGCTTGAAAGAATTGTGGATATAGAGGGTTTGCTTAAGGCATAGGAGGTGGAGATGGTGGCACTTCATGCTGCACAATAGGTGCCTCCGAATCAGGAGCAGAGTGTGTCCCAGCATCTTGAGGGACATAGGATTCATCTGTGCTCCCTTGGCGAGAGTGAGAGCGAGTCATAGCTCCTTGAGCTCTCTTTCGAGGTGGCATTTTCACTCCTTCAATATAAAACCGTTGAAAACCTTTAGTTCATGCAAAATAATTTTCAAAGTATGCAAAACAATTTAAATCATATAAAACAATTTCAAATCATATGAAACAATTCAAAACAATGCAAGTATTTCATTTAAAACAATACATGTACACTTCATGTTTCAACCTACCCATTTCGTGTTTAGGATACTCCTAAACTTGGTCCTACACCTAGACCTCAACCTAGACGCTCTGATACTATAAGTGTTGGGACCCTGTCCTTGCGATTCACGTGCCCAACGTCCTAAGTGACATCTAAACACGCTGGTTTGCCCACACCAGTCAATCATAAAAAAGAACTCACATTTCCTATTTTTGAACAGATGTTGGGAAAACTCAAATTGGAATTTCAATTGGACTTTTGCAGAAAATTTGTTCCCCATTGTCTTAAGTCTCTAATGACATCAAAATCATTCAATTTGGTTCAAAAATCTGAATTTTATAGCCCAAACATTTTCGGACTATTTTGCATTAAAACAATACACTATACCCAACTTCACTCCAGAAATTGAAAGTCTTAGAGACTGAATTAAAATTCAATTCCTTCATATAATTTGTAGCTATGTCTCTAGGTTATTTAGAAATAATAATCATATCATTTGGAGCTCCACAGGTCAAGATATCGTCAAAATGTTGAAGCATGTTCACTAAAAATGTCCAGTTTATGTTCTTCCAATTGATACCCTCACTTTCATTCGATCAATCTTTTTTGAATCAATATCAAAAGCTATAAATTTTTATGGAAAGGTAGAGAAATGTGTTACGAGTCCAATGCTTCAAAAAGAAGGTCATTTGAAGGTCCAACGACAAAGTTATGATCAAAATGAAAATAAGAGGTGTTCAGGTTTGGGAACCAGCAAAGTCATGATCGCGATCTGCGGCGCCGCCGCAAAGTCGCAACTTGCTCCCCTTCTTCCTCCTTTGCTTTTCTTCCTCATACCTGCTTTAGAAAAAAGGGCATAAATCTCACTATAATTATCAGATTAAGGTCATTCAAAGACCATTTTAAAGAAGACTTCCAAATCTACAACTTCCATGTAGAACTCAAAAAAATAATTTGCCTCTAAATGGGTCAAAATTTCAAAATACGGTAGCTGTCCCGAAAGTCCATCCTATGCAACATCCCAAACTTCTAATAATCATATATCTCAACTCCAATGTCCGAAAATTTCATAATATATATCATTGGAAATCTAGAAAAATAATCTACAATTTCCAAGAAGGCAATTTCATTCAATTCAGCCTAGTTCAATATAGTATTTCCCTCGAATCCAGAATATAATTTCTCACCCTTACGGAAAACTTGAAAAAATGCAATGAACAAATTTGACATATATCATCGGCAAACACAAACATACTTCATTAACATCAAAATATAAGAGCTTTTACAAAGATTTAGTGGGCATTTTTAGCTACAACACATAAATATCTCAAAATGTCTAAAATACAAAAAGATACATGAAGAGTAATTTGCTCAAAATGCAACTAAAGCCTTGTGGTTACAAATCTAGTGTAAAATGCAAAAGATGCAAATTTTGGAGTGATGCCTCGATTCTCTTTCACTCAATCTCTTGCTTATCACCTGGAGATGGGAAGGAATGGGGGGGTGAGCTTAATGCTCATGGGTAATAAATTTATAACGAATAATAAGCAAAATCATTTAAAATATTCATAGTCATAGAAAGTTCTTATTGAATCATAAAACACATGGTTCTTAAATTTTCAACCAAAATTCACAATAACAAATAATTTATGCATCAATCTTGTCAACATATCATGAACACATAATCACATTAGAATGGTTGGGTTGGTCCAAAAATGGAACGTACTACATATTTCCAATAAGGGTATTGTATAGCCGTGAACAGAACAGACCATTGCAGTCCCACGAAATAGTTTTGCGTAGCCGTGAACTTATGGGAGTCCATGAAGGATCTCCGTGCCACAAGCGGGCAGGCGGAAGAAGCCTTTTGTCAAAGTGCACTTCACATACTTAAGGGACCTAACCAAACCCACATAACATGCATTTCATAACTTGTAAACATGTTTTCCAAATGACACATTTTCAAGACATGTCTTTCATGAACATGCAATATTTTATATGCACTTCCATCATCTTTTCACAATTAAACAACCAAATTGAAATATCAAGCATATTGCAATTTGTCAAATCATTCAAAAGCAACAAATGCCGCAATTATACGGTAATGAAAAATCATTTTATTTTCTTGACTAAAAAAATATTATGGCTCATTATCCAATTATAAACATGAAACCCAGCTTGAAATCTTTGCTTAGGAATTGGCTTAAGGATGTCTTTCCTCTTGCTCCCCTTGCCTCTCTTGATCCCCTCCTTG
>JANQBM010000009.1:16369127-16383768 GCA_025594535.1 Erythroxylum domingense | reverse complement strand
TTATCACCAAGCCAGCCAAAGAAGAGCTGGCCTGAAAGAGTTCCACAAAACGCCACGCCATTAACAGCTGCAGACACGTTTGGAGGCAAAGTGCCTGGCTTTGCTCTTCCATCAACATGGTAGTATATACGCCCAAGCAATTTTGTAACAAGGGATATGCAAAACAGGTCATAAGCATCAGTGAAAAAGCCCATTCCAGCAATGATAATTGCTGTGAAGTGGTACCATTGTGTTTTCGCAACATCAAGCGCATTGAGCACCTTTAAGTCCCCGGCCATGGCTTCCTACCTTGGTTTGCAAGCCCTTTCAGGAAGCCTCTCTCTGCTTTTTCTCTGCAAATATCAACTGAACAGTTAGACCAAAAACTTTAATATGACAAGTTTGGTAACATTCACTGATTAAACTAATTAAGCCAAGTTGATCCGTCTACCAACTCTAACCATAAAACCGTAATTTCCTAACTCTTGGCCTCTGAGTCTTTGGTCTCGTTCAAGAAAAGAGACCTAAAGTCGCCCCTACTCAAGACAGGGCATCATAATAAAGTAATTAAGAACTAGTCGTATTTGGCTGATAAAGAATGGACTAAAAACGCCTGCAATTGGGCAATATCGTCCAAGGATTTGGTTCTTTTTCGTTCACACAACTTTGAGAGTGAACAGAAATCTAGCCTAAATAATTTCCAAGATGGTAGGTCCAACTGTTCCATTGTCCACTAGACGCTTTTGAAATTTCTAAAGGATGACAATCAGCTTCCCCATCAAATGATCCCTTTATCACACAAATTTTCATGCGACATGAAAACAATTGTTGCAGTAGTCTTAGAAAGGCAAAATCTCCAGACTACAAGGAAAAAGTAGGGCAAAAGATAAGGGAAAATCCTAAGAAATCTCCATGTTTCCACACTGGACAAAAGAACAACAGTGACGGGATTTAGGGAATGACCTTGACATTTAGCCATTTGCAGGGCTCGAGATAAGCAAATACAAAGACAGCCAATGGGGTGTGTCCAGTTAAAAGCTGTTAAGGAATGACAGGCTAGAAATTTCCTTGCCATTGTCATTGTACTGACAGAGAAACTTGCCAAGTAAACTGTCCATCGAAGATCTGGAAGAGGACAAAACATGGAAAGAAATTTCCACGTGGGGACAAAACAAGGACCCATCTGTGCCAACCCAAAACGTTGACTTACAAGTTAACAAGTGACAACTCACGGACATAGATAGCAGATCCATGGACCGCTTCCTTTAGAGAGTATTTTATTTATTTATTTATTTATGTTTTTATCCGAGTTCATGGAAATCTATGACATTAAGAGGAATGCATCCAAGTTTAATGAAGCATCAACGGTGATAAACTCCGGCCACCTACAACATTTTTATTTTTCAAGCGGGCAGAGGTAACGTGATGTGAGATTCCGGATTTTGATCTACCATATTATACGTATATAACAGACTCTTTATATTCTAATAACTAAGATAAGAAACTAAGACTCCAAGATCGGACCTTTGGCACGTATTCGGGGAATATAAAACGGGAAGAGACAGAGAAGCATTTTCTTCCTTTCTTTGACAGAAAGCCAAAACTTTTCACGTTGAAAGTTACAAGAGAACGGTGGTTCGAATTATCGGCCAATAAGAAGTAAAAGTTACAGTTTTTAGAAGATTCGGAACTGAAAACCAGAACCCATTTTTTGCTTCAATGATAGAAAGAGATCACGAGGGATACAAATTTCTGTTGAAAAGATAATAGACATATATTTCTCCACCAATATGATGCAACAAGGAAGAGAGTGTAAAATTCCAAAAAGCTACCCAAAAGAGAAAAGAAGAAAGGTGTAGAAACAAAAAAGAAAAAGGTAAAGGTAAAGAAAGAAAGTTAGTCCCTTCTCGAGCATATGTGAACAACAGAGAGTAGCTTTTGCATGCACGGACGAAAACAAGCAAAACCAACAAGATGCCTTAGAAAGAACCACAAGACATGCTCGACAGACATAGAGTTGAATACCATAAAATAACGTAAAGAGTTCTCAATACAGACCTGCTAAGCTCTTCTCTGGACGAAAACTCGGTGTGTGTAAGCGTTGCCACTTGCCACAGGGAAATCAAAGGGTGTTCTGAAAAGAGGAAAAGGAGAACTTTTGGAAGTGAAAAGACAGAGTTGGGCTAAGGCAAGCAAGAGAGAAAATGGGTACCTTGGTTACGATAGGGTACAGTTGGGTTTGGCTGGGCTATATATAAGAGAGGCCTGCCAATCAGAAACAGATTCGATGAGTATATTCCCATTGACCATCTTTCCGTTTTCTCACTTATTCACACTTCAACTCCACGACTGCCCCTTCAGTCCTGTGTTCTTTGGTTGCTTTAATTAGCTTTTATGGCTGTCACTTTACTTATCTGTTATAACATACACGGGACGCTAAATTGAAAGTGATTCCTTTCATTATTTCCAAACTTCTATGGCCACTTTCCCATTTAACAAATTTAATGAAATTTCTTTTGTTAAATAAATTTGAAGATGTATATTTATCAAATCTAATAAAGTGAGAAAGGAAATCCTCCAACCATGAAAGAAAATTAAAGGCTTTAAAGCCACTCGAGAGCATCAAGTAAGCATAATCCATATTCTTATGAGTAGGTAAAGTTTGCTGGCTAGTCTTCACATCACTTATCTTCTTCTTTTTTTTCTTTACACCAGTTATTGTCTAATAAAAGGGTGGTTTATATGATGGTCATGATGAATGATACAAAAAGATAAAAAGTGTTACAGGAATTGCCAGTTTCTTCCTGAATTCATGCACCAACCTCAAAATTGTCCAAGAACCTGAGAATTTCCTCAACCCAGAATTTAAATCGTAGAAGCAATTACATAGGGAGGAATGTGATACTTCTCCAAACAAAAGGTGTACAACTTTTGTATGTTATTTGTTGGCAACTTAGTAAGAAAAGCATACGTAGTTGAACTGATTGGGAAGTTAGATTAGTTTTGAACAATGATGTAGATGCGACGACAATGGAATAAGTTAAGAAAGGAGCAACCCAAAGTCATCAACTAGTTGACAAGTAGGAATGACCCATAGATTTGAACTCTTCAATTAAGTCTCTTCTTTATAAGAAATCTTGAGTGTAAGTCCGTAAGGGGGAGGGGAAATTTTTCCTTGTTTCGTTTCCGGCAATAGTATGGGAGCTTGGAACTATTAAGAACCTGAGACTGAGTAGAAACTAGTAATCAATTAATATGTAACGATTCTTTATGGGCAGAAGTGTACAAGCTATGTAAGAATTTGAGGAACTTTAAAATTCCCGATTTACCTCTTCTAAGACTCTGGAATGGAATCTTAGGAATATATGATTTGTCCAACAAAACTGAGATACCTATAATATATATATATATATATATATATATCCCACTCACACACGCAATTCATTGATTAGCTTAGCTTGGTGACTTGGGTGAACTTCATTCACATGTCTGTTGAGGCACTTGTGAACTGGGTGGCTTGGCTTGTTTACCTTTGTTATAGCGAGAGTCATATGAGCAATGAACTTCATTCACGCGGTATGCACCATTCAGTATAGTCAAGACAGAGACGAGATTACGTATAAATAAGCATCCATGATCCATCTGGATTTGACTATCACATGTTATTTAAACAGGTGTCGTTATTCCAGGTTCTTTTTATATATAATTTATGTGATTGTGGAACATTATAATTAAAATATTCGATCTTATTTAAATAAATCAGATGTTATTTTTATCAGTGCTCTACTTCTACCTTTCAGAATAGAATTGAACATATAATTTTGGAGAGTGAACTTTTAATTAAATAGCTTGGAATAGAAAGGACAACTGTCTCCTCCTCATGCTCACTGAACTAATCAAGGACCAAATTGACTGTACATAAATGTGTTTAGTGTTAAGTGTGATAAATTGTCACATCAATTAAGAATAAAAATTAAAGGCCATTTCAACGTATTGTAATGAAATTGAGGAAGTTTCCCACCACCACCAATGGCCCATACTTTGCACCATATACTTACATTATCTTATCAAACTGCTTCACAATGAATTCAGTCATTGACTTCAAAAGGTGTGTGCGCAGAAATTGCAGACTCTGTGTACATATCCACCCACCAATTATTTGTCATCGTGTCATCGTGCTTTTATCTTGGGTGATTAACTTTTCGTATAGTTCTTGTATAATGTTTATACTTCTTATTTTGTTAGAGGCTATTTGGCCTCCTTAACTTCAACCCCGTAATAGATATGTCGAAGTAATTGTCTGCATATTTACGATATGATTTGTCAACTCTTCTTGGTAGTGATTTGATAACTCTAAAGGGAAATAGAAAGTGGGTTTGGTCATTTTGAGTGCAGTGCTCAATTTTCTTTAGTGGGAAGCCTTTGAATTGTTGAGCAAGCTTAAGTGCATGCTAAGCCGAACATGGACCGCCAAACATGAGCAATCAAAGACCTTTTTCTGTTTTTTTAGCATAAAACGAAATGATGCTTTCACGTGAAAGGTGCCACCGTGAAATCAATCTATTGACAAGCATAACAGGATTGTTTATGAAATTAGCAAAGTAATTACAGTTCAAATGACGTCTAATTACACCCTCTTTCATTCACAACGCAACATATTGAGCAATTAAAAGAAATCAATGTAATTAATTAAGTAGTATTAGGATCAAAACCCAAAATTTCATCAGACTTAAATTGGAGCTAATACTGATAATTTACTTCCCTAAGCACCTCCCACCAAGCGTAGGTCAAGCTCTTCACATGTCCTCAAAATGTGCCAGACTCCTTGCTCGACCACACACTTTGAATTTCCTTTTAACATAATGTTTAATCTTCGTCGATTCCGACTCAACTCAACATGTAAATATGTCATACTGTCATACGTCTACAATTCAAAAGTTAATCAATGAATCAAATAAAAACATTTAGTTTAGGATCATATATTTGACTCTCCATGATAATTAATATTGTTTTTATGGAAACGGTATCATCGTTCACTATTACACTTTCCAAAAAGTCACCGGCCGACGAAAAGACTCAATTCAAGTGACTGTCTGATCAGCGGTTCTACTACGACGCTGGGGTTTGGATGAGAAAGGCGAGTGTTAGCAATATTGCACGTTTGTATATATTAAGAGGCGTGTCGGGTACGTTTCTTATAAATACTGTAAATTTTCTTCTCTTCATCTGTGAGCAGGGAGCAAAGGTCGAAGTCCTGTTCCTCTTGTCATGTAGACTGAAATTCTCATATTTGTTCATTGAGCAAAGACTATTAAAGAGTCCTCTTTTCTTGATTCATTTAAGCAAAGGTTACATCGAGGCCCTCTGATACTCGTGTATTTTCCCCCTTGCATTGGTTCGCAATACCCGTGTTTTCAACGTCATGACTGACGGGACCAAAAATAAAGTTGTCTCCGTTTTATCTTCATCCCTCTCATGGTCCAGGCTTGATCTTAACTCATATAAAATTGAATGGTAGAAATTATGCAGATTGGAAGGCCTCTATTCTCATTGGTTTAGAGGCCAAAAATAAAGTTGTCTTTATTCTATCTTCATCCCTGGTCCAGCCTTGATCTTAACTGATATAGAACTGAATGGTAGAAATTATGCAGATTGGAAGGCTTCTATTCTCATTGGTTTGGAGGCTAAAAGTAAAGTTGCCTTTGTTGATGGAACTATTGCTAAACCAAATAAAAAGGCCAAATATGTATTTTAAACCGCAAACGTTTACATCAAAATATAAGTTGAATTTTAATATTTCGAAGCGTTCAATTTAATACTCATCTTTTTAACATCATGATTGACGGGACCAAAAATAAAGTTTTCTCTATTTTATCTTCATCCCTCTTATGGTCCAGGCTTGATCTTAAATGATATAAAACTGAATGGTCGAAATTATGTAGATTGGGAGGCCTCTGTTCTCATTGATTTAGAGGCTAAAAATAAAGTTCCCTCCATTCTGTCTTCATCCCTCTCATGGTCCAGGCTTAATCTTAACTGATACAGAACTGAATGGTAGAAATTATGCAGATTGGGATGCCTCTGATGTCATTGGTTTGGAGGCTAAAAGTAAAGTTGCCTTTGTTGATAAAAATATTGCTAAACCTAATAAAAAGGTCAAATGTGTATTTTAAACCTCAACGTTTACATCAGAATATAAGTTGAATTTTAATGTTTTGAAGCGTTCAACTTAAATCTCAATATTTGCAAAATGTTCTAAACATACCCTTTAAGGAAGAAAAATCTAACGAAGTTATCTTGTCAGTTAAATGTCATTTCATATATGACGTGATTTTTTTTAAATATGTGCACATCAGTGGGACCTAACAATTGTTGATGACATTCTTTTATTTAAATGAAAGTAAGTCCCAAAACTTCAATACTCATCCTTCGCAAAATCCCTTTGATACTTACCATTTTAGCCTTCACAAAATCCCTAATTCAAAAAATTCACAATCCATAAATCACAAAATCCATAATTCTTCAAACAATTGTAGAAACAAATCCCTAACTCTCCCATTTCATTAAGATGTTTGGTGAAATCTCGCTCACTCTTTTGCTAGTTCAATCGCAACAGTAGCAAGCCCATTCACAGTAGCACGTTCAATCACCTCCCGCCACCTCTATCGGATTTCTGGAAAACAAGATAGGGTCAATACATTATGGTAGGTCCATTGTTTTGCTAGATTTTAGTTTATGTTTATTATATGTTGTAGTCCCCTATTGATTTGATGATCCTTTCGTCTAGTTTTTTGTTTATGTTTATTGTAAATTGTGGTTCCCTATTTCGACCTAAGCCTGAAATGCTTCTTGAGTTGTTTCATGTATGTTGTGGTCTCCTATTTCAAGATTTAGTTTTGAGGATTTCCTATTTACAGTGATGGTAAAGATAAAAATAACATAATTATACAAAATTGAATTTCCTTTGATCATTTAATTAAGAACAAAATAACTAAATATTTAACACTAATTTGCACAGTTAATTACGACTGTATTACATTCAATAGTGTGGCATATTGGATGTCTTACATTAATTACGTAAGATTCAAAGTTCGACTTCATAAGGAGAAATCAATTTACTACTCTCTTTAATACTTTTTAGTATTGATCTTCATCTGGTCAAATCATACCTCCATTTGCAGCCTGATAAATTTTAGAATTGTAACTGTCAAAATTTCTTTCATATTAGTTACATATATGTATTCTTTACAAGGATAGCAGTTTAAAATGTAATCTTAACATTAGCATAACAAGTTTTAATTTTCTATAGAACAAACTTGTACTACAAAGTTATCCCTTATTCAAGAAAATAACAAAAACTAGAACCTTTACTATAAAAGTTTTAATTTGCTTGCTTATGTGTTATTTTCAATGCATTATGATGTTAAACTCAGTTTGCATCAGTTTGCAAGGGACTTTGTCTGTTTTTATGAAGTATGTCACTTGTACATGGATCTTTAGTTGACAAATTTTGGGATAACTTTATATTTATAATTGTTGATATTTATCAAAAAGTGTTACAAAATGCTACAAAATTCTTGTTCCTTACATTAATAGATGATTGCTACAAGAAATCCAAATTCCTTGCATTGTATAACCATGTGTTGCAACTTATTAGAAATGCAATTTTTTAGCCCATTATTGATGCAGAAGTAATAAACCCCCCACCCAGTTATGCCATAAAGACCTAAAAAAGCTAGAATGTTAGGAGTAAATGAGCTAATAAGTTTAAAAATCCAAACAAATTAACTCAAAAGGGTTAGGTACAAAAATGTAGGAAATGTGGCAATTCTGGCCACAATTCTAGAAAATGTAAGAATGAAGGCTCAACTCAACCTGCTCAACAATCAGCACAGGCATAAAACATTCTTTGATTATCAAACCTTGTTTTGATTACTATGTATTGCTTCGTATATTTAATGATATTTATGTCATTTTTTTATTATCAAAGTAGCAATGATATTTACGTCATATTTATTAGGTCATTTCCAAGGTCTCTTCACGAGTGTTCGATTTTAATACAATTGAACATATTATTATACCGAGTCAACACAACAATATTGTGAGTATATAAACATCCATCACATTATTGATAACTTTCACAAATGAATAATTGTTTTTGGGTTGTTAGCTCTTCGCATAGTAGTAACGAAAGTATGGAGAAATTGATCCTCATTCATTCAATTTTGCTTTTGAACCAAGAGGTCTAAAGTTCAAAGGGCTACCCAGCGTCACTTCCCAATAGTTACAAACCTAATAAATGAGGAAGAGAGCATCATTGAATCAACCAGTACCTGATCAACCTTCTCAGTCAAGTGCAAATGACGAAAACAATATGGTTGATTCCTAAACTCTTACATTAACGTTGTATATGTATTGTTGGAACTATAGTTATTGGATCCAATAACTTTTGTATATGGACGTATCACTTTTGTATATGGATAGATAGATGTCATACTGTAATTATTTACTTATATATTGCTCTGATTATTTATTGTGATATCACTTTTATATATAGTTGTTGTTGAATTTTACAACTATTAATAAGACATCATTAGACATCTTTATGAATAACAAAATAATAAAGACAAAGCACAATATATTATAACTTATTTTAAATGAGGGTTTTTAATTCATTATAATTCAAGTTTTAAAAAAATACTAAAATTTAGTTTCACTTACCTACAACAAACCATATTATAACACTCACCATAAGAATAAAAAAACCTATTACGAAAATCACTTAAATAATTTCAACTCATTTTTCTCTTTTGTCAACAAAATAATGTCTTCTTTCCTTAACTTTATTTACTCCTCAATTTCCAATGTTGTACGTGATTTAATTGTGGTTTGTTGAGTCTACTTCTTCAACATACCAACTTCTTTCTTAATTTGTGAATTACTTCAACAACTCTCTCAGTAAATTTGTCATCATAATACTTGAAAATTTCACATTTTCTAACATGAAAGAAAATTAATAATTAATAAGATAAACATTAAACATATATACAAACAATTTTACCTTTTCAAAAAATAAACTTACAGGGTATTTGGGGCATCAATAAAACTTCTTCCTAGGTTATTATCACTCTATGAAGTTTTTAACGGGCTTTTAAACCATAATTACACACCATATAATCATCATTTGAATTTAATGTGGTATTAGTCGAAAACATTGCATCCATAGATTTAGGTATTTGTTGCAAAATTATATTAGAGAAAGGGATTACAATCACTCCTTATAAAAGTAAAGAGTCAAGGTTCAAAATAGACGTAAAGGTAGAATCTCAACAAGGTCTAATTAAAGAGACTTTCAACTTCTTCTATAATACTCTTAGTTCTCCTATAAATAACTCCTCTTCAATTTGCATTCTTTAATCTATTATCAATGGGCAAATTACTAACTTATAGGTTGATTTCCTAGTAAATCCTTTCACTAACATAATTGTAAAGGTAGAATCTTAACTTTTAAAAAAATGGTAACTATATATAAACCTTTTAGTTGTAGATATAACACATGATCCTATAAGCATGACCGGACCCATAGACAAGTAAATGAACATACTATCCATCCAAACATAGGTGTCGCAACATTATTAATTCAAACCTTATGTAAAAACCTTATCATCAGAAAATTGATATTAAGGAAAAAAGATACAAACCATTTAGGAAGTAAAGCAGATATAGACAAGATCATATATAAATAAGGTTAAACAAAATTACATGGCTAGTAGAATGTTTTTCGCTTGCTTACATCATTAAAGAGATGTAGAAAGCCCAAACTAGCAAATCGAAAGGCACACATTTCTCCAACATATCATTATAATACTTTTGAGTTAATTAGAGTTAACTATCTTCCTCTATCTTTAAAGGCCCATACTTGTTCCGTACTTTCCACACCCTCATTTTTTTAACAAGTCAGTGTACTGACCATACACTTAAAAAATTAATTAAACACTGATAGGACCCAATCACTAAACAACTAATTCAATATGCTTGAAAATTAGAATTTTGTATATTGGTAATTAAACACTGATAGGACCCAATCACTAAACAACTAATTCAATATGCTTAGACAGTAGAATTTTGTATATTGGTAATGGAGTTTGAAATACATTAGCTCAAATAAAGGATAATAGCAATAAGAGAAATATAGCGATACCCAATATACTATCCTTAAACTTGATTATTTGAGAGGTCAATACTCTCCCCATTCTATGGCTTAATCCTATAATGATTCTCCTTATTTAATCTTTCATTTCCCACAATCTTATTATTTCCTATAATTGTTATAAAATCTTCCATCTGCTTCCATATAACCAACAACATTTCTCAAAATCAATAATGGAAATAATTGCCTTGAAACTATGAACAAGTACCTTAATAAGTAGGCCACTCGAGAAAAATGAAGTTTTGCCCAAGTGTGCAGGAGTAGATATAACACATAACGTAATTAAGAGTGTGAGGAGGGATTTTTCCTATCTTATTTCCCAGAAATTTGATAGAGGTGCACAGGAGGCTATTAAACGTGGTATTATGATTGAACTAACAGAAGAGTGTGTGAGTTTTGTGCAAACATTTGAACAAAATGGGAGAGTTAGTGATTTGGTTAAGCAATCATTTAAAGAATTAAGGATTTTGTGATTTAAGGATTGTAAATGTTGTGAACTAGGGATTTTATAAAGGATAAAACAGTGAGTATCAAAGGGATTTTTTGAAGGATAAAACAGTGAGTATTTAAGTTTTGGAACCCACTTTCATTTAAATAAAAAAATGTCAAATTAGTAAGTGTTAAGTCCACTGAAGTGTACAAATTTTAAAAAAATCCACATCATACATGATGTGGCATTTAACTGATGGAGGGTAACCCTCGTTAGATTTTTTGTCCTTATAGGATCTGTTTCGAATGTTTTGTAAACGTTAGGGCTCAAATTGAATGCTCTAAAATGTTAGGGTTTAACTTATATTTTGATGTAAACGTTAATGTTTAAAATACACTTTTTTCCCTAATAAAAAAGATGAAAGGTATGGTTCCTAATGTATAATTAATTCAATGATAGTTGTTTGGATCCAAAAAATAATGGATCCTACTATATATGCTAGTGTTAGAATTATTAAAAAGGTAAAAAAAATTTGGGATGAGTTGAAAAATAGGTTTGAAATAAAAAATGGGCTACAAATTTATCAATTGTAGGATGTGATGTATAAAACTAAACAAGAGGGTATGTCAGTAATGGATTATTATACAAATCTTAAATTTATATGCGATGAACTTGTTACCTTCTCTTTTTTGGAGCTTAAACTTTTTGCTTGGTTTGAAAATATGAAAATTTTCCAATTTCTTATGGGATTTGATGATGAGATTTTTGATCATGTATGTCATACCATTATCAACATAGATCCCCTTATATATATATTAACCATGTATATGCCATGGTGACATAGCAAGAAAGTCATAAATTGATCACCTAAGGCTAAGAATGCCAACTTGGTGCTATAAGTTTTACAGTGTAAGGACTTGTACGTAACAAGGGAATCAATATGGGTGACTTAGAAAGCTCATTTTCTGGCGACCATCTATTGTGCACTAATTGTGGTAAATTTAATTATATGTTTAAGAATTGTTGTAAACGCATTAGGTATCCATCCAATTAGGTCATGGAAAAGGATGTAATAATCAAAAACAAGGTATTGATGGTGGACAAGTTCGTGGGTCTGGAGGTTTATTTGGCATAGGCACTGGCAAAACTACATCGATAAGTGCAATTGTGATGGTCAAGCTAGCCACACCAACAACTTAAGATGTGGGCAGTTTATCTTTCGGGGTAGACAATAGTGGTATGAAATCAGTTTTGCTCGATTTCATTGCAGAGAAGTCTCCTTTCTCTCATTAATACCTCACCCACTTCTGAAAAGTTATATGGTAAGCACCACACCTAATGGTTGATTAATAGTGGTGTGTCTCATCACATGACAAGAAATATTTCTTTGTTACATAATATTAAGGATCTTATGCTATTGTCAATAGGCTTACTGGATGGTGTTTCTATCACAATTACTAAAGAAGGATGTGTTACATTGGCTTTATTCCTTAAATTACAAAATGTTTTATTGGTGCCTAGTTTAACTTATAAGTTGATCTCTACTAGCTGATTGATTGAAGATGATAGTTGCAATATGATTTTTTATAATCATGTTTTTATGATACAGGACCGCTTTACAAAGAGCCTTATTGGAATGGGTGAAAGGTATGATGGGGTCATCCACTACAAGCTCGTGATAGTGGTAGTGGCATCAGTGGCGAGTGGTAGTGACTCTTAGAAACTTTAGCATCAAAGGATGGGTTATCCTACTGGGCAGCCTCTCAAGTTTTTGCCTGGAATGGTAGTTAGTTATAAGAATAAGAATAAACCATGTAATGTTAGTTAGCGCGTAAAACAAGCAAGAAATCCTTTTCCTTTAAGTTTAAGTCATGCTAAAGATTATTTTGATTTGGTACACTGTGATATTTGGGGGATTTATCGTAAAAGATATTTTGTGAATGATTATTTTGATTTGGTACATTGTGATATTTAGGGGATTTATTGTACAAGATATTTTGTGACGCATATTATTTTTTCAGTATTATTAATGATTGAGGTGTGTGGACATATTTGGTATATAATTGTAAAATTTTTATATCATAGTTAAAAGTCAACTTAGCCAGTCTATCAATGATATTCTTATAATGGTCGTGAATTTGAATTGAGTCCTATGATAAGATTTTACTTAGAGAATGGCATGTTGCATGAGACAAGCATTGTAGACATATCATAACAAAATGGTAGGGTATAACATAAACATTGACATATTTTAGATGTAACAAAGGCAATTTGTTTTCAACCAAAGTTACATATTGAGTTTTGGGTTGAATGTATGTTAACAACAGGGTATCTCACTAATAGGACAACTACCTCACTTTTAAATGGAAAAACTCTATAAGAAATTTTGTTTTCTTCTCTCCCTCTTTATATTCATATTCAGAATCTAGGATGCTTATGTTATGAACATAATAATTTCTGTGAAAAAGATAAATTTGGAGCTCATAGTTGAAAATGTATTTTTTTGCTAACCACAAGGAAAGAAGGGATGGATACTTTATGATCTTGATGTTAATGACATTTTTATTTTTAGAGATGTTATATTTTAAAAACTAATTGCATTAATAAAAAACTAAATCATATCAAAGTATTAACATAGATATAACTTAAATACTAACAAGATGTTTAGTTACACATTATCGAAGACAAAATCAAACATACACCGAAAGAAAAATGAATTGAAATCAATGAGTTCATAATTTTAAGCTCCCTGATTGTCTTCTCTCAAATATTCTATAGAATATTCTTACGATGTAGAGGTTTGATCTTGCATTCTAATGGATCTTTCGATGTATTCCTCGTGTTTTTCACTTCTCTGGATCAAAATTGCCCTTTGAGAATGATCTCCACGTCTGGAATCGCCTCCCTTCATTTTCTCTTCTTCTTAACCTTCATAAACATCTTTTTATAATGAAATTTAGGTTCCTGGGAGATGCAAGGGATGATGCACAATTGTGCATCAGACCATGCATAACCAAAATGCCTAAGAATTGTGAAACTGCACTACCTGAGAGAAGTCCAAGGCTATGCATCCCTTCTATGCTATGAGTCTTTGTTTCATGTCGTATTTCCTTCCGAATTCTTCTCCTTTTAGTCCAAGAAGGCAATTATTCTTTATAAACACACTTGGAACGAGTTAAGTACCAAATATATAATAAACGTATAAAATATCAAGCATATCAAATATGATCAATTATCTATTTATCATTAGCATATGCACATTTTTAGTTGTTGTTATGGTCAAAGGATGGGAAATTTATCAATTTTGATGTTATTAATGCATTTATGCACGATGATCTTAACAAGGAAGTATACATGTGTCTCCCTTCTAGCTTCTCTACATCTCATTCTAGTAAAGTGTGCCATCTTTTTAAGTCATTATATGGGCTCCATTAGTCTCCCCATAATTGGTTTGCCAAACTTGCCTCTACTCTTCTTAAGGTTGGTTTTCTCTAGTCATATTAACACGCACCACGGAATTGAAAGATTGTTCGGATCCAAGGGAAGAAGAAGAAGATAGATTCAAATTAACTAAATTAAATCTGATACGCAGGGTTTCAAATTTACCTACTAGATCTCACGAAGAACTTGTCTCGAGTAACCTAGATAACGGGTAAAGAACAAACCAAGAAAGTTGTTTAGGATCAAAATCATGCCACAATCTGATTCAGTTGATAAATGATGTTTAATTCCTAAGTTGAAAAAAACAAGAGGGGTTTCTTCTCTCAATGTGGTCGGTGGCTCACGAAAGATAATTTGATCAAAAGTTGTTCTAAAACCCTAAAATATAAGTATTTATACGTAGGCTTAATACTAAAAGACTTGGGCTTAAAATACATGGAAGCTCAAAATATAAATAACTTAATGTTAGTAGTGTGCCCTAGGCCAATGGATATTTGTGATTCGTGTATTAACATTATGACTTGTTAATAATATATTATGAGGTATTCCTTTTATATATACATGCATGTCGTTTATGTAAT
>JANQBM010000009.1:16344619-16356435 GCA_025594535.1 Erythroxylum domingense | reverse complement strand
AACAGCTAATACAAACCGCTGGTCAAATCAGCTAATAGAATCAGCTGTCAGCAAACAGCTGATAGAATCAGCTAACAGCTAATGTAACCAGCTGATTGCCAAACAGGGCCAAGGTGATGATAACCTTGGAAGAACATCATTAGGGTATGGGCCAAGATTTCATTGATATTTTGTCTGCAGGAAATGGGCGTGTGTGGTTCTCAAACTGGGTTGGTTTACAGTGAATGAATAATTATATACAGCTCCATAGGTGGCATAAACAGTTGAGACCGGGTGATTGTCTCAGGAGAGAGAACATTATGATCCACGTCAGCGTTTCCTTTGTAGGATAAGCAGCTTATAACGAAATAAAAAATTCGATTAGCACCAATAATTAAAAATTTTAACTGATTCGATTAGTTCAATTCTAAAAATCTTAACTTTTTCTTTTTTTTTTCGATTTTTAACTTCTTAGTTTAGTTTTTTTAATAACTCTTATTGTTAAAAATTGACCAATTTTTATAAATTAGTAAATTTTTATAAACTAAAATAAATCAATTAATTTTCATTTAACAATTTTTTTCCAATTAAACTTCAAATTCTTTGATGGATAAGGATAAACTCTTTTAATCATATTTTAAATTCTTTATTTTATTCAATCTTTAACTAGTTTTATGATGGTTTAATACTAGTTGAACATTTTAAACCTTAAATTTCTTATCTTACTAATTTAATTTCTGATTTAGTTTTTAAAACATTGATTAACACAATGGAAAATTTTTAGTACATTATGAAGGACAGTGAGTGGAAGAGATAAGGTCAAAAATATAATCGTAAAGGACATAGTAAAGGTAGCTAATATTATTGACAAATTAAAAAAGACAAGGCTTAAGAAGTTTGAGCATGTTAAGAGAAGACACACAGACGCTTCAGTGAGAATATGTGAGAAGAACGTACTCGGAGACTATAAGACGAAAAAAAGGAGGCCCTAAGAAAAATTAAAGAGAGGTGATCAAGAATGATATGATAATGTTAGAACTTATCGAAGATATGACCTACAGTAGAAATTCTAAGAAACTTTTCAAAAGATTGGTCTATTACTTGAAAGTTCACATAGGTCTATATCTATTACATATTCAATCATTAATATGAGTGTCTAGATTAGTTCACATATAAGTTCTTTCAATAACATTAACACATAAATTAAAATTATTTTAAAGTTCTCATTTATATCTGATCGGCATAATATAAAGTCAAAAAGGGTAATTTGACCGCAACATTTTTATCTTAATACAAATTTGACTTTAACATTTTAGAGCACTCAAAATGAACCTAACATTTTCAAAACGTTCAAATTGAACTCTTTATAGACAGAAAGACAGGTAAAGGCATGACCCTATCAATTTTTTGCTATGTTATCGATGATGTGATAAGAATATATACTTATTTAATGAACTTATGGATCCCATATTGCCATATGCATGCCACTTGGGTTTATAGAGCCCGTCCTACATTAAAAAATTTCAATTAGAATTAATTTCTTGTAAATTGGATTAAATTTAATTTACTTTAAATAAAACTAATTAGGTTAGTCTTAATATGATTAACTATAGTCTAATTAAAACCTATTCTAGTTAAACCTAATTTAATTAAGCCCTAATAGAACCAATTTCCCAAATTATTGAACCTTAAATTTTAACTTAATTGATTAAAACTCTTCATCGTCCTCCTCATCCCAACCTCCTAGAAATCACCCATCGTACAAGTCCGCTTCTCACAATCATATGACTCGTCTTCTCCGAATCATGCAACTCATCATCTCCTCTATGACCTAATCTTGTCATTATGATTTTAGGTTAATCAATTATTAATACTTTAAAAAGTGGACATTTTTGCCTGGTATTAGTTAACTGTGAGTTATGCTTGTTAGTTGATTATTCATGAACTTTTTATAGCCTCTAATCATCAGTTATATGAAATTTGCTTGAAAAAAAGTATCCTACTTATCTAATAAGTATGCGAAACTTGTTATGAGAGATAATACATAATGGAGTTAAGTGTGGTAGGTTTGTTTATAATATTGTTTGTCTTTATCTTTGTGTTTGCTTGTCTCTAAGTGTGTTAAGCATAAAAATGGTGTCATATATGGTCTCTAATGTGGTCTTTATTGCATATGGCATGTTTGTGATGTTAAATTTTTATTTTATATGTGATGTAAAATGTTTAGGTTACATATGCCTTGAATTTATTGAAAGGGAAATGAAACTTATATAGAAAAGGGATCCTCAATATACCATAACACAAATTCATACCGTCAAGCACATGGGACGAAATTTCTGGGTGTACAACAGGAGATAGTCTCTTGCATAGTTAGATGTGCATCAATTGAATCCATAATAAGATTCAATACAAATTGTCAATGTGCATTTGAACTCTATATTATGTTAAGATCTAATATAAGTTGGTGATGCATAAAAATCAAAATAAAACTTAAATAAACAGGTGGAAGTGCATGAGCACCTATTATTTACAAAGTGTTTATTATTGATAAGCATACACCTTATATATTTTATCTACCATGTTCTCTCTAAAGTTTCATATTCTTAATAACACCATTGACTTTTGTTAATGAACTTTGAAATTTAAATAGTAGTTTGAATTATCAGTTTTAAAATGTACTTGATTTGTTCATCAGGTTCTAATGACTAGCATTGTTTTAAATGTTTTTTAATGTTACAAAAATGTTTATAATGGCTCGATATGGAGGTATAAGGCTATTTTATGGTCGAAAGTTTATATAAAAATATGAGTTCAAATATGTTCATAGGAATATTGCTATCTTTGAAAATGTTGACATTGATTATGTTAGTTATAGGCAAATGTGTGAGATTGGGAAGGATTTATGGTATCATCAAGTGGACAAGAAATGTTATACGGTAATTAGTTTCAATTTTAGGGAGTCATTAAGACTTATAGAATTAAATCAAAGATGTTTTAGGCTATCAAAACTTAAGAAAGATTATGGGATTGTTAATGTGTATGTAACCCATAAGTTAGACACATGTTTCCATACTCTTGACATATTACCTATAACTAGAGGAGATGAGCTCATTTCTGATGATGAAGATTATATTACTGAACATGTTGATGATCATATAGGGATGAACATGTTGATGGATATGATGATGAATATGATATTAAACATGTAAACATACCGAATGACCATCAACCAGTTAAAATTGATTCTCTGATTGTGATAATTTTATTGATACTAATGAATATCCTAGTGGATAGGAGCTAAGTGAAGCATTATGAAGACTAAGTTCAAGTTTCAGGTCCAACAGTTGTGACATAATAGTAGGGATTGAGCAAGGAGTTTGAAACTATAAAAGAAATTAAAAATGTTGTTTTAAACATCATACAATGTAAGGTTAAAAAAGAGTGAGAGCAATAAGATCATTGTAGGGTTTATTGACAAATGCCTATAGGATTTGTTCGTTAGATATGAAAAGAACAAAAGGTGTTTAAAATGAAGACTTACTAACTGATCATAGTTGTTTCATAACTAATAAACCAAAATTGTTTCTACTAAGTTCTTGATGACATATGTCAAGGATAGAATTATTGAGAAGCTTAGGATCTCTACTAAAAGAATAGATGAAGTGTACAAAAAAAAAAACTTAATATTTTTGTTAACTTAAGTATATAAAGAAGAGCAAAGAGGAGATTGTGAAAAGACACGACAACAAAATCTGTTAATGAATATGCTAAGCTTCAGGGATATGTATATAAGTTAAAGTTAAGTAATCTTAGATCAATAATAGAGTTACAATTGATAAAGACTTAGGATATTTCTTTGGTATAAATAATGAAATACATACTTCATACATCATTATCTTTTGGTGATACATCTTATTGATACTTTATTATCTTTTGATTGTAGTTAAAAGGGCTTTTGAGGGGGTAGAAAATATTAATTCATAAGTTGGTTTATGAATCTACTAACATTTGATTTAGACTTGGATGGTGGTAAAAGACTTACAGTTATATATAATATGCAGAAGGTATCTTCATCTTTATATATTTATAATTAGTTAGATTATATTTTTAAAATTAACTAATATTTTAAAATTATTAAATACAACACAATGAATGTGTGTCAGACACATATACCATAATTGATATGGAAACCAATGTTATGAATATCGTACCAATACCAGTATCGAATTTGATTCGGTTAGGGTACTATACCGATACCTGTCAATATCGAATACCGTTTCAGGTAACTTTTTAAATTTATGAAATATTTCTAAATTTTTTAATTTTGCAAAATAGTTCTTCAATATATTTTACTTTATAATTTATAATTTATATCAACCATATCTCTAAAAATAATAATAATAGGAAATTAAAATAACAACAATTTATTTATTTTTATTAAAATTATTTTCAGATATTTCATATATAAATAATAACCACAAGTAATATGAAAAAAAGCTCATTTAATTATCATACAAATATAAAATTAAGAACAATGCAAAGTATTTAAAATGTTACAATTTTTTCGTATAATAAATAATAATACATCTAAAACATCAAATAAAAAGAATAATAAATTGATTGGTTTTTAACAATAAGAATTATTAAAGTAGATCAAACTAAAAAGTTAAAAACTAAACCAAAAAGTTAGATGATTTAAGATTTTTATAGTTGAACTGACCAAACGGTCGAGTTTTTTAATCACTAATTTATATAGTAATTATCAATTTACATGGATTTATATTGAAAATAATACTTTTTGCTTATTTCCAAACAAAGTGATCAGGTTATAAATCCATTAAAAAAATACTTTTTGCTCATTTCTATACAAAGTGAAGATTTGGTACTAAAGGTGATTCTCTATAACCATACAAGTCATCTTCAAAAGCTTTCCAAATGTTGATATGAAACCTCCATTCATACAGCTTTCCTACTTGAACCATATGGGTTATAAGGTCATCATCTCCAGATATGCAATGAACAATGAGGTTTGATTCATTCTTCATCTTGTTAAAAATCTGAGCAATGGTGTATAGAGCAGCGGCAGTTGTAGAGGCTTGTGCAGATGGGCTTAGGCATTGGGTACGCAAGCGACGTGAGGAAGAGACAATCGTGGGGTAATGGCATGTGAGGCAATAAGGGAGAGACGATGGTGGCTAGAGCTAGGTTGGGAGCTATGAGACATTAGAGCTAGAGAAAAGAGAGAGAAAAACAAAAAATGTGTGAGAGAGTTTTTTCCCCAAGAGGTCCTTTAATTTTTTGATATTTATGATACCAGCCAGTATTTGACCGATATTTTAAATATCGATCGGTACCGACTGGTATCATGTGAAATCGCTGGTATTGACTAGCATCAACAGCCAGTACCAAAGAGTGACATTTCATATCGTATTTCAGATGGTACCGATCGGTATGGTACAAAACTCTTAACAATGATGGAAATTGGAAATGAAAGGACCTTATAAAGTAGTTTTGGAATTACGCATGGTTTACTTATGTAAACGATTTCAATGAGTTGCTCATGATGCTTAACAAAATAAAGCTCACATATGCTTCAACCTAGCTTAAATATCCTAAGGAAAGAGGCAAGTTGTTACCAATCCTTTGAATCAAAATACCTGATAGTCGATAGCAACACAAGTGAAACTTTTAATGGGTGGATCTTACTAGCTAAAGACAAACCATTAATTAACATGCTTAAAACAATTAGAATCATAATGATAAAGAGACAAATATATAAGATTGAAGTTAGGGACTAACTATAGTGAAAAAGTTGGAAAAGAACAAAAAGATGCAAATGGAGAATAGTCTAGAGTGGAGATGGGGCTTATGAAGATTTAAAGGGTGATAACAAACATAACTGAAGATTGGTAAACTACATACCTATAGTTGTCAGGTATGGAATCCATATAGATATCCTTATAAGCATGCGATAAGTGTAATCTAATATTCAAAACAAAGGTGAATATTTATAAATTTGTGCTATAAAAAAGGTTGTTTTTTGAATTTGTATAACCATAAGTTACAACCTATTAGAGATTTAATTTTCTAGAATTCATCCAATATAAAGTTGATATGCCCACTGGTTAAAAAAGTCATGCTAAGGAGACCTAAGACTATAAAAGGAAGCAATAAAATAAGCCTAAGGAATTCAAATTTTCAAACAAATTATCTTAGAAGGTATAAATGAAAAAATAAATGTGGCAATTCCAATTATAACTCTTGAAAGTGCCATAAAGAAGACTCACTAAGGCATCTTCACAGGGATAAAATGTTCTTTACTTTTAATAAAAATCTTTTAAACTTTACATCACTTAATGTACTTTGTTTATATTTCTAACTCATATTATTGTTTTCACGTTGATATAGTATAGATCTCACAGGCAAGTGCACTTATCAGATTATAATATAGTGTCAGTAAATATTGAGTGTTAATCTTATAAGGACTACAAGTACTAGTAATTACCTCTTTTCTATTATCTAACCAAAAAAATAGGATGATAATTTAATTAAAACTAAGCTATAATTTAACATAAATAATAAATAAGAACGTAGAGTACAGTAAGATTAATCAATATCAAATAACTAATACCTAAATAATGAATCTTCCGATAATTATTAATCTTTTATAATGTAGTTCAATTACTGATCATTGGATCATGGAAATTCCTATCTTATATTAATATCTTTCTCTACACTATTAACAACTAATCTTCATTTGATTAACCGAAATCTCTTTCTAGTTAAAAACCCTAATATTGCATTAATTTATTTGTGAATTTCACTATTAAGTTTGACTCTAATATAAAGATTTTATGTTGATCTATCTTTAGGTTTGCATGTAACTCCTTTTAATTATGGTATTTTCATGCAAAAGGATCTCTCAATCTCAATTATATAATATCATATATTGAAATAATATCCCGGATATATTATTTCAAGACTTAAAACACATAATTGAATCGTAATAAATCAACAATCAAATTGTATTAAATAAAAAATCAAATCACGAGGTTCCTCCCAAATTATGGTTCTTTTTACTTAGTAGGAACTAAACAAATTTAGTTCTTAAAAATAAAAAATATAATCAAAAGATTAGAACAAGAATTGAAAAGAAGATAATCCATTTTATATCCCCTTTTCTCTAATATAATCCCCTTAAACTTTGATGGAAGAATGTCTCCTATCAGATCTCTAATGCAATCTTTATGTTTCTACTATCTTAGGTTTCATAAGTGTGTGTAGAACTCCAAGTTTACTTTCTAACTTTACACTAAATTCTCATCCCTTTTAATTGTCCCTCATAATTGCCTTTTATACTTCATGATTATGGATTTTAGAGTGGACATGGTCAAACGTACAGTCATATGTATGATTAAATCCCTCAAAAACTCTTCAAAATCACTTGTAGATATGTTTCCAAAAGCTTACACAAGCAGTAGCTAGTAGACACAGCAGTGCATATGACTTACATGAGTATATCCATCTCCACATGGACGAAACAACATCTTTAAAGTCGTATAAGCTCATAAAGACATACATAGTCCTTGACATGACCATGTACATAACTTACACAGGCATGTCATTCATCAGCACAAACATGTTCCTCCAAAATAACTCCAATTTTTTCATTTTCTACCTTAATTTTGCCCTAATTCTTCTCCTTTTGATCTATGAAGGCAAATAAGACCCACAAACAAACTAAGAACCAAATAAGTACCAAAAATAACATAAAACTCTCAAATAATCAAGCAAAGCACACTAAATATGGGAATAAAAATATAATTTATTACCTATTTTTCAAACATGTCCCCACTTAAGTTTTTGTTTGTAATCAAGCAAATTAGAATCCAAACCATTAAACTTAAAAACATCTATCCCTTATTAACCTCTACCTATCTATCCATACCTTAAAGTATCATATTAAATGAACCAAATTAGCCTACAATCAGACTTCAACTACTGTAGAATAAACTTTCATAAACTAATATCAATAGCAATCACATCTATAATCTTTTTCAAATCAAAAGTAAAAAATTCCATACCCTTATAAAGGAATCACTTAATTCAATCTAATTTTTTAGGGTGAAAAATATAACAAACTCTCAAATCAAAATATAGGAGGATTTTTAACCATAAACTTGCAATAAAACTAAATCTCCACCACTAATAAATAACTAGAAATAAAACTCAAAAGGTCTTTTAAATAGGGAGCAATGAGGCTTAGGTAAAGGCATGGAAAGCATAATTAAAAGGTTAAAAGGAATTCACATAAATAGGATTACATAAATTTTGGTTCTTCATATCATATGTCCTTTAAGAAAAGATTTTAGCTGGCATAAAAGATAATTCTTCTCATTCTCCAATAAATATTACAACTTTTCTTTATTTTACTCTTTTTTCAATTGATATGTTCACAATAAATAATTTTGAAATTGAACTTCAAGCAACTTTGGAGAGAATATAAAATTATAACAACAATAAAGCACCCAAGAATAGATAAATTTAACAGTCACCATTTATAACAATCATAAGGACATTGGACATTCTCTTTAGAATTTTTTAGTATAATCCAAGTTTTATACAATCAAGTAAATTCAAATCTTTCAAGGTTCAAAGATGATTAAAGGTTTTCAAAAAAAAAGGAAAATTGGCTAGCAATATGGTAATTATCGAGGAAAAGGCTAAGTCTTAAAATTTGTTACTCTTAAGGGATAAAATAATTAGGTAATAATCAAAGAAAAATATGTTAAAACAAATGGTTAAATCTAAATACCTTTATCATTGTAATGCCTTTACGCTACGTTTGGTTGCTGTCTTTAATATGTAGAGACGAAACAGAACAAAAATTTGGAGACGGAACAGAACAAAAATTGGAGACAGTAAGCTGTTTGGTTGTGATGGACAGAACAGAAAAAATTGTCTTCGTCTGGAGGACAGAAATGTGATTGGTTGCAGTGGACAGAAAAAAACAGTGACTATGATGAAAATGCCCTTGCAGTATAATACTATTAGAAATATGTAATTCATTAATTATTTTATAATTGAATCAATATTTTTTTAAGTGTATTTGTAAATTTTTAATTATGATGAAATAATTACAATATAATTAATTAAATTATTATTGTTACTTAATTAATTACATTATATTTAATTAAAATATTATTATTCATTAACTAAATATTGTAATTAATTAATTAATTAAAATATTATTATTAATTAATTAANNNNTTGTGTGAACATGCGGCTCAAAATAATGTGAACAAAATGTACTAGCTTCCTCCACTAAATAAGCATTACATATCGAACTTTCAACTCTAGCCTTGTTCTTTACATTTTTCTTCAAGTGATGCAAATACCTATATGAGCGAATAGGGTTATACGAATATAGTTATGAAAACATGATAATATGAGGAGAGGAAAATAATAGGATGAGCTAAGAAGCTCAGTGGCTAATATATTTATAGTCATTAGTGACGAACCACACATACAACCAAGCATATACATATGTTCATATCACATTTTATTCTAACATTCAGATTATCCACAGTTCAAGCTCATAAACAAACATGTTATCATATAAATCAGATCATCTATTTTTCAACCATCAAATCATAACATTCAATCGTATATCATGTTCAACAAATCAAAGAGAAATACACACATAAAATAGCTTAAGAGAATCCCATATAACGAAATAGGGAAACCGAAGTTTACACTATGAACGAAATGAGACTGTTTCTTAGGAGCTCATATGCCACAAGCGGGTAGCCAGGAGAAAGCTTTAAGTCAATGTGCACGTGATGAACGAAATGGTATCTCTCTTTCCCACACAAGCAAATTTCGATGCTCAACTCATTTCATCATATATCCATACTTTCATGCTTCTTGCACTTTTCTGTTTTTGATCAACACAAAATGCAGTATTAAATTTTAAATCTATTGGGCCAAACTGACTCACTCCAAGACCTCCCATTTTATACGTCTGTCAATCCTGAATTTCTTGAATTTAGGCCTCTAAAATTATGCTTCATAGATCCTGACATTAAAATACAACATCTTATAGCTTGCCGATAGAGGTGCAACGATCTCTTAAGCTAATGGTGAGCAAGCTCCACTTAAGTCTTTAGAAGATTGTTCACCCTTTTATCTTTTCCTCAACTTCTTCTCTTCCCTCCATTGTTGAATTGTTTTCGTTCTTATCATTGTACCTAAACCAAGATAAAAATGTGAAGAAATAACGAATATCCTTAAAAAAATTCCCCACATTTAATTCATACACTCACTACACATTATGTAATCATGCAAATGCATACAACTAAAATTCAAATTAAATTAAAAATAATGAAATTCACAAATAATTAGAATATTAAAATAATTGGAAAATTAAACATGCAATTAGCCATCAAAAGTCGATTAATTACGCAATTACTAAATGCAATTCCTAAAATTTAAAATGTAATTGAATAATTAAACAATTAAACCTATATTACATAAACAACCAAACGTTAAATTATATAAAATATGAAATTGAGTATAAAATTAAACAAACACAAATTAACTAATTGATGTAAAAACATTAATTCATGCAAAACCTAAAGAAACCCATCACAATTCCATAACATAGTGAGCATGAATCAACAATCCCAATCTTAAATTTCATCAAATTACAACAAAATTCAATTAACTATGCTTTCTAACTTCAATTCTAGATTCCCCTCCCTTTTAATTAGCCTTCATAATTGCCTTTTATACTTCGTAATTAGGGTTTATAGAGAGGGCATGGTTAGCCACATGATCATATGCATGATAGTATCCTTTAAAAACTCTTCAAAATTATGCGTGAAAACATTCCCAAAAGCTTACACGTGGAGTGGATATGACTATGCACATAACTAACAATGCGAATCCATCTTCTCATAGGAAAAACAACATCTTTAAAGTCATTCATGCTCACATAGACTTACGCAATCTTTGACACAATTGTGTACGTGACCTACACAGGCGTGTCCTTCATCAGCACGACCATGTTCCTCCAAAATAACTCCATTTCTTTCATTTTCTACCTTAATTTTGCCCTAATTATTCTCCTTTTAATCTATGAAAGCATATAAGTCCTACAAACATACTGAGAACCAATTAACTATCAAAAGCAACATGAAACTTTTAAATAATCGAGCAAACACACTAAGTATGGGAATAAAAGTATATTATATTAAGCATTTATCACTTGTTATTCCATTATGCTTATTAAGTGATTAATGAGGCATCTTCATAGGTTTATAACCTTTTAATTTTTATCAATTTAGCTTGGTTATAATAATTGGCAAATATGTTATTAATATATGTTACGGATATAAACAAAGTTGATGATATTACTATGTCGAGCCAGCAAAGCAATATTATGATTTCCATATATGGCATTTATTCATTACATTGTTAACAACTCATTCAAAGTAGTAATATGACTTGCATACTTATTTTTATGATAGCAGTTCTTCATATACTAGTAAAAAGAAGTTTGGAGATGTTAATCCACATACATTCAAATTATCATTTAAGGGGTCATCTAAGTTTCAAACAATAATCTAGCATTACTTCACAATAGTTACAAGTTGAAGCAAACAAAAGGAGATCATCATTAACATATTCATTACAAGAACAAGTTTTTGAGTCAAGTGCAAATAAAGGAAATTGCTGGAACCCCTCCCAGGGCGGGTCACGGGCCCGACGTCCTACGTGACATCTGGGCGTGCTTCCCACGAGGGAGGGATTCCCCACCAGGTCAGACTTAAAAT
>JANQBM010000009.1:16326966-16337898 GCA_025594535.1 Erythroxylum domingense | reverse complement strand
CCATTTATATTTCTTACTTTGCTTGATAACCTTCCTTGAAGCCAAGTGGAGAATCTTATTGGACTTAGATAATTCAAACTCCAATAAGCCCATAATTAATTTAATCTCATTAGAATTAATTCTAGCTTATTAACTAAATGTCATTCCACTGAAGATAATTAGTTGAACTCTTGAATTACTAAATATTAGGAGAACACATATTTCAAATAAGATGTCCAGTTGCAAACCCTATTATGAACCTTATTATAGCCATCCGCACAATAAAGGATAAAATTACCATTTTGCCTTTATATTGTTTTTTCCTTCTAGATCTCTCATTTTACTCTATATGGTGATTAACACACAAGATCTCTTCTTGGTGTTAAAACTTGATGAGCAGCCAATCCATTAAACTCCTGGAGCTAGTTTAATCACCAATTTCCATAAAATATTTAAAAGTGATGATATCACTATAAACTCTTTATCTGAGTGAATGTTCCCTGATACATTTTCAATTAATAATTTCAACATGTAGACACTGGATTAATACTCTATAAAAATCCATTCCGATCATATCAAATATTATAATGAAACACATATGAGTTCACCACTCATCAAGATTGTGGTCCATAATAAGCAAATGCTAAAATGTATGCTTTAAGATTAAAGTAACTGCCTACTTTATTCATTAAAACATACGTGATTCCAGATTCATTAATAGTTCCATTATTGATAGTCAACTACTATCATGATATGAAACTCATCATTCTTTTAAAATAAACTCCTTTACTTACATGGAGATAAATCGCAACACTACAGTCTAAACTATAATCGAGCGACCAACTTGATTATTCAACTGTGAATCAATTAATTTAGATTCTAATAATATACATGTTTCCTATACAACTTTATGTATACGTATATTACATACAGAAGAATCTCGGTACCTTATGACTAGATATATAATGCTCATAAAAACCAAACTCTTTTGTTTTATTAATAATAAATATTTTCATTACAAAAGTAACTAGAAGAAAATTAAGTTATAAGTAAATACACTTGCTTTCCAGGGAACTATATTTACATAACTCCTACAGCTATAAGGTTGCTTCAATAGTTGTTTGGCTCAGTAATTTCTTAGTTTTCTATGTTTAATTTAGTTACTAGACCCATTCGGGTATATTATGATAATCTTTCTACTTTATTATTTTATAACAATAATAAGAACATCATAGAGCCTTAGTGTTTGAAGATCAAATATTTAAGCAATTAATGCAGAAAAGAGACATTGAGGTGGAGCATTTAGAGACTGAGTATACGCTTGCTGATCCTCTGACTAAAGGACTTGATCCATTTATTTTTTAGAGACATGTGTATAGTCTAGGTATACTGAAGTCCTTCGATATTATTAATTAAGGATCACGATATTTGCTCTTTATACATTTCCTCATATTTCATGTATTATGATAGTATATTTTTATACATATTGATGATCACCATTTTGTTCTCACTCATATATTTATTGTATATTTTCCATAATACAAGTGAAAGTCTTAGTATCTATGTCGATTTAAAGCCATTTAAATATCAGGGGAATATATATTGATCAATCTTGAGTTTATTTCTCTAATACAAATATAGATACATACATAAATCTATGAATTTGATGAGATATAAGAGGATAAAAGTATGTAATCCTATAAAGGGTTTTACTTAATGCAGTTTTACATTCAATGAGAGAAAACAAACTTTTATGATGTTACTTAATGTAGTTTTACATTCAATAAGAGAAAAAAAATTTCTCTTATGTGATTTAGCTTAAAGTATGTAGAAATTGAGATTGATAAATATAACAATGATAAATTTCATATCATAAAAGTGTCATTGTAGTTTGTTACACTTTATTTTCTTATTTACATTAGGAAAATACTAGATATACATGATTTTATTAGGTTTGTGTTACATTTGACACATGCATTTGATATTTTCTAGTATCGAAAGCCTTGCGAGATTAAATCATAGACTTTCATTATCTTTAGTTTAAATGTTTTAAATTAGTTAACATTTACAATGATTTTGCTTAACCACTTTTACATTTTTATTACTTTTACAACTACTATAATTAACATCTGTCTAAGGGGGAATGTTGATGATTTTTAATTGGACAATTATTAATTACAGATTCTTATAAAATTAATGTTCAGAAAATCAAATTTAATCTGGATTAAAAAATAAAGAAACATAAAAAAGGATATGCTTAAATGGGCTAAAGTTTAGTGAGGCAAATGTGTCCTAATTAATATGGGTCGATTATTTATTAGGCCTCTGATGTGTGCCTAGTTAATTATACATTTAGTCTATAACACTTAGTGATTATTGCTATGAAATGCTTAAGATAGTCATTTTGGTTCACATTTGGTTTTAGTAAAAGTTGGAAGCACAAGAGCTTCAATGAGTTAAAAGAACATTCTTTGAGCAATCCTCTTGAATTTCACACTCATTTGTCTTTATTGAACAAGAAGGAGACGAATTAGAGTGAATATGGCATAAGAAAATGTAAAAAAAAGAATTTATGACATGCAAGATGCACAACTATGTATCAATTTGCACAGTCATATATAATTACGAAAGTGACGATAATGTGATGTATAGTTTGATGCACGTTGTGCATAAAATCGTGCAACTTCATGAAAGCCTGTTTTTCATATAAATAGACATATGAGTGGCCAAAGAATGCATGAATCATTTTTGGAAATCTAGCTCAAAGATCACAATTGAGCATCTCTTCATTGTGTAAGAATGATTTAAATGCTCTCATTGGATTGTTTTTATATAAAACCTTTGCTAGAATGTTGAATACAATACGTAATAGTTATGTTTTCGATTCATTTATGGTAAAATAATTATGTTGAATCGTGGATAACATAAAATAGGTTTAATGACCTGAGCTTATATGTCTATTTTCCTAGTTTGTATTAAAGTTATCTTATCTAATCTAGAAAACTTATAACATGTTTTTCAATAGTTAGGTTTAATTAAAAAGCTTGTTTTTATTAAACAAGACTTAAGGGAAAACCAGGGATAACAAAGCTTATTGTTAACCTACGAGTAATAGTTTTTAAGAGAGGTGGGAAACAAACAAGATAATGAAGTATGCTTATTTGTGTGTAGGCTGAAATTGAATGAATAATCAGATTCCAAACTCAATCATCAATTTTCTCACTGTTATGCTTTTTAATTTGACTTGTTTTCATTAGTTCAATATTACTTTTTTTTCTTATTAATTCGAACCAACCCTTCCCCCTTCCATATCTTAAACATCGATTCTTTTAATTAAAGAAGCTACATACACACTCTCTGTAGATACGATCTTTACTCCCCACTACTATAAATATAGTTGTGTAGAGTTATGTTTTATTTTCTATTGCATTCCACATACATCAAGAATTTTGGTGTTATTGCTAGGGAGTATGGTGCTTTAGTTTTCTATCTTGATTTAAATTGGTATTTTGTATATATTTTTGTTTATAATCAATTTTTATTTTTGTTTCTTGATATTTTCATATTTGTTAGCATTTATGTATGGTAGTGACAAGATCTTCTCATTAAGAACCTATAAAATTTGATCCTAAGATCAAAAGGACACTACGAAGGTTACATAATGAAACTAGAACAACTTTATGAATACAACAAAGAATTGAAATTAAGGAAGCCATGACCAATCCAGGAACTTTAAGAGAGTTGGATACTCCATATATAATTCAAAGGCCTTTATGCATCATTTTTCCAAATTTTGTTGAACATGTTACTTTTGAACATAAATCTATCTTAATCCATATTTTTCCCAAATTTTATGATTTTGCGGGTGAGGATGCTTATAAGCATCTTAAGAAGCTCGATGTGGTCTATCTTAATATAAAACCTTTAGGGGTGGCAAAAGAGCATATTATGTTGAGAGCCTTTCCATTTTTATTAAAGGATGCAACAAAAGACTGACTTTTTATCTTCACTCTAGGAGTGTTAGCACATAGATCAAAATGAAGAGGCTGCTTTAGGAAAAATAATTTCCAACTTTAAAGATATCCAACATAAGAAATGTGGGATAAAGTAAAATAGTGGAGAGTCCATTTATAAGTATTGGGAATGCTTCAAGAAGTTATGTGACATTTTTCCTCACCACAACATTTTAGAGCAACTCCTCATCTAATACTTTTATGAGGGATTGTTACTTATGGAAAGGATTTTGGTCAATGCAGCGAGTAATGGGGTATTATGTGAGAAGACTCTCATAGAGGCCAAGATTTTAATTGAGAACATGGTCACTAATACTCAACCATTTTACACTCACAACGATGTTCATCGTGTAAATGAGATAAGTACTTCATCCTTTGAACATCATTTGGATGAGTTAATATCTTTTGTTAGATAAATTACAAGTAGATATGTACAGGAAAAGGCATGCAAAATATGTGCAAATACAAGGCATTCGATTGATGGGTGCCCAACCTTATAAGAGGGAAATATGGAATACGTCAATATTGTAGGAGGAAATTTTCCTAACCAGTACAGCTTGTATTTCCAAATATATAACCCAGGTTAGAGAGAATAACCCAACCTGAGTTATGGGGGAAAGAAGTAGCATAATTACTTCCTAAATATGCCACAAAGAGTGAAAAAATTCCAACAAATACTGTACTTCCCCTCTTTTACCTTACGTACATCATTGGAAGATATAGTTAAGTTTTTTGAAACTAACACCTTACAATTCCAACAGGATGTATAATAGTTTTAACAGGAGAAAAAATCAAAATTTAGGAGATGAATTCTAGCATTCATAATTTGGAGAACCAGGTGAGCCAAATGAAAGTGGTTATCAATCATTTAGATGCCCAAATAGGAGGAAAACTATGAACAAAACCTAAGTTAAATATGAAGAATGTTAGTACAATCACCTTAAGGAGTGGTAGGAAGCTTAAGGATCTTAAAAAAATTACACAAAGGATGGCTAGTGAAGAAGAAATCGAGAAGGAGCTTGAAGAAAGAAAGGATATGTCTTCTAGCTTAGAGGTAAATATTGAATTCCCAATTGTTATAAAAACTAATCCCTAACTTTTCCTAATAGGTTAGTAAAGTTAAAGAAGGAGAATAAAGATAAAGAGATCTAGGACACCTTTCGAAAGGTTGAGGTGAATATCCCACTATTAGATGCGATAAAGCAAGTGCCGAGGTTTTCAAAATTCCTCAAGGAATTATGTACGAACAAGTAGAAGATAAGAGGTAATGAAATGATTATGATGAGTGAAATTGTTTTTATAGTCTTTAAAAAGAAAACACCTCCTATATGTAAGGACCTGAGCATGTTTACTATTCTTTTCAAAATTGGTAACACTAAGATTAAACACCCAAATTAGATTTAGGATCATCGATTAATGTTTTGGCTCATTCCATGTATGCTTCTTTAAATTTAAGGCCATTAAAAGAAACTAGTGTTATCATACAATTGGCTAATCATACTAACATTAACCCAAATGAGGTGATTAAGGACGTGCTGGTGCAGGTAAATAAAATAATATTTCTTATTGATTTTTTTGTGATTAACGTGAATAATGAAACTTCCTATGATCCAAGACCTATCTTACTAGGGAGACTACTTCTTAACACAGCCCAAACTAAGATAGATATTCGTGAGGGTACCCTCACGGTGGAATTTGATAGGAAAGTTACACTTTTCAATATTTTTTATAATATAATCTCACAATGGAATTTGATGGGAAAGTTACTCATTTCAATATTTTTTACGTTAATAAGCAATCCCATAATGACCATTCTATTTTTCCAATTAATTTGATTGACCTTTCAGTATAGGAAGATTGTAAGTAAAAGCATACAAATAAACTGTAAGCGGTTTCAATGAAAGAGAAGACCAAAGATTTTAATGTCTCGTCAAAAAGATTTACCATTGATCAAAAAGTGCTTCTTTACTATGCTAAATATAAATTATTTTCACATAAATATCATCCTTATTGGGTTGATCCTTTTGTGATTAATAATGTATTTCCCTATGGTGCAGTAGAGATTAAGAGTTTGAAAATAGGAAAGACATTGCATTTAAGTGGTCATCCACTCAAGCCTTATCCTGAAGAAGGTCAAATGAAAAATGTTGAAGTTGTGATCCTTAAAGATCAAAATTTCATAATATGATGAGAAAACATGGATTCAAGCAATGATAAAAAGCAAAGGCATTGTTTGGGAGGCAACCCAAGGGAAATTTGTTTCTTTTGATTTACATTTTCACATTTGTTGTGTTATTAAATGCTCCATTTCCCGCATTTAAGGTTACATTGGGGATAATGTAAGTTTTAAGTGTGGGGGTAGGGATTTTAATTATCATGTGTGTTTCGAGTTTTTTTATCATGAGTGTTTAAGTTGTTTGTTTCTTATGTGATTTTATGTTTAAAAAATCAAACAAACAAATGTTTTATCTTTTTTTGTTGCTTCTAAAACTATATAGTCATAATTAGAAATTAGAATTAACTCAGAATTTCATGGCAACTTAAACATGTACTTTTATTCTTGTGATTTTTCAATAAACATTATCTTTAGAAGAGTAGTAACTAGTGGATAGACATAAGCCAGAGAAATTTTAAGCCTGTAGAGACTAACACATCTTCATCAGTCTTATTGTCTTTTGTTTATATGTGACCTTCATGACATATACATCCTAACTTTCCTTTGATTTTCTATTTAAGACTACATTTTCATCATATGCGTTAACATGAACATGATATAGACATTCATCATTTTACAAGTTACATTAGTGAAATAACCTACTTATAGATATGATTTTCGCTTTTGATAAGCCCCCTTGAGCTTTATTTTCTTTTCTTTTTGGGCTTGCCATATTAAATGTCCTTAACCTAACCAAATGTCATACCCAAGCCTTAAATCTAGTAGAACATTTGTTGATTGTTAATGATTGTGGATGCAAAAAAGTATAATGTAGGTGTGTGCATATATGCGGGTTGGTTATGATTTATGGAATGCCATTTCATTTCTTATCAAAGAATTCCAATGTTGATGTTGCTTCTTTCAAATTTTATATGAAAATGGAAAAAATAAAAAGAAAAAAGAAGGAAAAATAAAATTTAAAATAAAATTATCAAGGAAGAAAGTCATTTATTTTGCAAAATTATTTAGATTAATCTTTCTTCCTAAACTTATATGGAATAGGTGATTTGATTGTGATGAAAATGAGGGAGATGTTTTTTTGAAGGGTCATTCTTTATAGTTACAATGTGTAGTTTATCAACACTTTTTATAAATGATTCCTTCTAATTCATTTTGTTTTATAAGGTTTGTGGTATGAGAGCTTATATCTAAGTTGCTAAAGATAGTTTTTGCATTCATCATAGCTAATGATACCTTATTTTAAGTGAATGTTGACTTTTGAGCTTAATGTTATATTGAGTTTTTTTTTTTTTGCTTCACTAACTTTGATGGCTTTTGCCCTACATCCAAATACATCTCACCTTAACCTTTTCCTACATTATAAAATTAAAAATTCCTTTAATTCATAATTATGGATGTGAATCCTATTGATGGAGAACTGAAATGATATGCAAAGTCATGAAATGTCTTGATCATGACTAGTGTTTGAGTGTTCCTATTGATCTATCTTAGTCTTAAACACATCTGGTCAAAGTCTACCCTTAGATTTGTAGCACGCCACTCCCATTCGACATGTACACGTATGCCCCTCAGATGTTCGTGCACATGCCTGACGGAAATGGCGCGCTAACTATTTCACTTTCACTTATCTCATGGCATCATAATTTAAAAACATAATTATCATAATGTCTAAAACCCAAAACTTCCTCATTTCATTTCATAAACCATGATTTACATTGCAGCATTACATACAACTTCCATGTTTATACAATAACAACATATCAGAGTCTATGGCTCTATCTGCAAAGCATACTACATACATAAGGAATTAACAAAAATTTAGTCTAAGTCCTTCAGTCCTAACTGACCGAAAAGCTATACTAGATCTCTTCTATCCAAAAGCTATACTAGATCTCTTCTAAGCTGACATAGAAGCTAAGTCGTCACTCTTGATCCTAAAAAGTCAACGTTGCAATTTGGTTGAGTTTTGTGAACTCATTGAGTTAACCATCCTCGATGGTTCACTCATATCACATAACATAACAACTCAAATAATCACATAATTCAAATAATTCACATTTATCAACATGTAACATCACAAAACACTTTGCTCATAAGCTTTCACATTTATTCAATCAACTTAATTTAACAGTACATTGCAATCCTTCAAGTCATACAATTCATGTGTGTATGTGATGTTCATAAGACTCACATTTATTTATTTTATTGTTATGACTGAGTGCCTTTTTTACTATCCCATATCCATTGTGAATACTGGGCTTATTAATACTGTCCCTTATCATTTGGAGATACAGGGCTTATTTTATATAGTGAGCTAGAGGTTCTTATCACATTATAAGCTTTAAGCTCTTTTTACACTAACAACTCTAGTCATAACTGCCTTTATCTTTTATGAATTCATATAACAAAATGCATCACACGTATTAAATCATTATACTCATTCAGTCAAATTCACATTCTCTTTCTTGTTCACATTTATCATCTGACCTTGTTCCGGCATTCAACATACATGTTGAGAATCATTTAGCCAATCAAATTCACATTCAAGGATCAATTCCAATGTTTTATTCATGCATCAAATGCCCTGGATATTTAATGTTCGTAATGAATACATATACATCACATAATAATTCAGGAAATAATTTAACAAACACACAATCAAGGTGAGACCATGTTAGGTTACTCACAATTTGCTCACATTAGCTTATTACCTTGAAGTCCCGGCAATGTCTGGAAGCGGTCGCTCAATGTACTCTTCTATAACATGCAATCACACACATTCATACATTACTAATTTGCACATTTACATAAACACTCAATCATAAGCACATATATAAATGTTACGTATAATGCATTTTCAATGACAAATTCTAGAGTACATTTCCTTAATATACATCTTATAATAAATTCACCTTCCAATCATTCTTTAATACCTAATACACTTTACTCACCTTAATCACCTCATTCAACATCAACTAAGTTCATTCAAGATCTCATTTAAGCCTAAATACCTCATATGGAAATACCTTAGTATTGATTAGTTCATACTTTGCTCTAAAGACAACTCTTCACATTTTCTACCCACAATCGTGTCTTTTAGAAAAGGTCACGATCATGGGGAAGTACGATTGTGACAGAAACATTTTCTATCAAGTTTGTCACGATCATAGGGAAGCACAATTATGACATGCAATATTCCTCCCCATTCATCTGAATTCAACTTATATTTTTAACACCCATTTCACACCAAATTTCTAGAATTCATTACCTCTAATCCATCATCATTCCACACTAATTCAAATACCAATTAGATTGCATTAAACTATCAAACCTCTAATTAATTGATTTTGCATCTTCAATTACATATTATCGTTCATGTAATCCTATCCTTTTTCCATAATATCACATTCCTAGTATCAAATAATTTATTGTCAAAAATCCATCATTTCAAGTTGATAACCTCTTCATTTATACCTCAATTTCATTTAATAACATTTATACACAATTCAAACCCATAATTGATCACAAACATCCAAAACAGAACATATTCATATACACTTCCATCATTAATTTTATGCACATTTTCTACTTCATTAACACCTTCATTATAACTCCAATTATCACTTTAACTCATCCCAATTCGAGACACAAAAATATACCCCTTTTCTTAACCCAAAACTCATAATTTATCATTTCTTATAATACAAAACCAGTCATAAATATATCTATTTATTCCTTAACATTTTTTATCATATTCATACATCATTTACACTATAAATCTATCTAAAACCATCCTTATAACACCTAATAAATTATTACCCATCAAATACTCACAAACAGGACATCAATATTCTCATTTTTCATCCATGATGCACATGTATATTGATCACTATTTTTTATAATCATTTAATATCAAAATAATCACCATATTTGTTTCCTTAATGACTGACCATGAAGATTAAAGTGTAACTTGATAAAAACTTCAAACTATTCAAACTCATGTGAAACTAACTATCTATGCATCTCACGAACATCATCATAGAGGTGGAATAGGTTAGGTTTTCTTGTGGCAAATGAAGAAGACAACAAGATGATGGTAGCAATTAAAAGATGAGAGCAAGTCTTAACGTTGATAATGGTTAGGTGAGTATTGTGGAAGTGAAGAAGAGAAGAGATGGAGAAGACCATGAAAAGAGGAAGAAAAAGCAAGAGTGAAAACAATTAAGTGGTCTTTCAATTGGAGAAAAATCATGGATTAAGACATAGTATGTGTTAAGTCAAGAGGACTTCACAATGATTAATTTTGATGAAAATCAAATAATAATAATGTTAGAAATAAATGAACTAGTTTGATGTGTGTGTTAAGTGTGTAGAAGTACAAAACACAGAAGAAGCGCATAACACAGAAGAAGCGCATGACATAGAAGAAGAGGAGAACACAGAAGAAAGAAAAACACAAAAGAAGTGGAGAACATAGAAGAAGTAGAAAACACAGAAGAAGTAAAAACACAGAAGAAGCGGAAGATACAGAAGAAGTAAAAACACAAAAGAAGCAGAAAATACAGAAGAAGTAAAAATATAGAAGAAGAAAAAGATACAGAAGAATTGAAAACTTAGAAGAAACAGAAGATACAGAAGAAGTGAAAACACAGAAGAGGAGGAAAACACAGATAATACAAAGATGAAAATACGCTAGTACGTCGGACAGTTAGTTAATTGGAGTTAGTTACAGAACTCAACTGAATAACGGTTCTACAAGATTCA
>JANQBM010000009.1:16279126-16289594 GCA_025594535.1 Erythroxylum domingense | reverse complement strand
ACAGCAGACTATTGAGCGGCGGTCTCAGCAATCTGAAAATGTTGATGAGACTGACAGTTACTTTAAAGCAGTTGGTGGTAGGGATCGTCGTGGGAGGATATTTGGACTAGGTTCATTTGCAAATACTTGTTATTCGCAATCCACCATGTCGAGAATAACTGCATCTACTAGGCAGTCTAACAAGGTGGATGCGCTTGAGAGCACAGTGAAGACATTGTCCACCGAGTTGCAACAGATGCGGGAACAGATGTGTCAGATGCACGAGACGATAGCAACACAACAACAAGCGTTAGATTTATACGCTCAGATACGTTGGGAGCTCGATCAACTGAAGGGCAAGGACAGCAGGCCACCGCACCTACCAGATGATTCACCTGCCTCTAATCAGTAGTATAGTATTGGTCATTTACTTTGTATTACAGATATTATTGTAATGTATCATTTTTATTATTAATTCAGATATTTTAATTTATATTCATTCATTAAAATTTTTATTTCATTATTTATATCTAATTAAATATATATTATTAATAAAATTATAAGACGATTATAATTTAAATATAATGGAAATATATATTTTTTAAAAAATTTAATATAAAATTTTACCGACGGAACTATCCAATATTTCCGTCAATAATTGTCTGAGTACGCTACCGACGGTAAGTATTTTATGTCGGTAATATTGACTTATTTACTGACGGACAATCTTACCGTCGGTAAGTTTACCGAATGTATTAGAAACATTCCGATGTTAAATTTACATACGGGCAAGCCACCGGTCAGTAAAATTAGCGACAGAATAAGTCGGACGGTCGGTAACTTTTTCGTTGATTTTACCGATGGCATGAGAACAATCCGTCGGTGAATTTAGCTACGGCCAAATCTCTGACATTTTTGGCCGTCGGTTTATTCCGTCGGTAATGTGATATACCGACGGTATATTTGTCGATTCCGTCGGTAATTTCCGTCTGTAATTCACTATTTTCTTGTAGTGTTAAGCATAGATTAACAAATGCTTCGGTTTTGATTTTGCCTACTAGAAATGAGAGTTATACAGTGTACAGTGATGCTTCGAGAAAGGGTTTAGGTTGGCGTTGCCATAGAATTGTCTCATATACATGATGTTTTTCATGTTTCCTTATTGAGGAGGTACAGGTCAGATCCATCCCACTTCATTCAGACCACTGAGGTTCAGTTGAGGGATGATTTGACTTATGAGAAGATTTTAGTGGAGATTTTGAACATCAAGGAGAAGGTCCTCAAGAATAAGACAGTTCAATTAGACAAAGTCCTGTGGAGAAATCATTCTGCAGAAGAGGCCATGTGGGAGCCATTGGAAACCATGAAGGCCACGTGTGGGCTACACACGTGCTACAATGGCTGAGACAAGATCTCGTGAGGGTGAGCAAACTCCAAAAACCTATCCATTGTTCAGATTATAAGCTACAACTCGCTTGTATGAAGCCAAAATCATTAGTAATTGTTAGACAATCATACAGTAGTGAATTCTTTCCCAGGCCTTGTACACATCGCCTGTCACACTATAGGAGCTGGCTATGCCAGAAGTAATTACCTTAGCCATAGGGAAGGGGATGTCAAAGATAGGGCTAGTGATTGGAGTGAAGTCGTAATAAGGTAGTCGTACTAGAAGATGCGACTAGATCACCTCCTTTTCAGGGAGAGGTAAAGCTTGTTGGGTATTTTAGTTTAACACTGCTTTACACCCAAAAGGAAGGGAGCTACATATGAATATGAGTTCAACTTGTCGACAAAAGTCTTCTTTCATTTCTCGATGGTGAAGTAAGACCACGCTCAAGAGTTGATTATCCTAGGTCGGAACAAGTTAATAGGATCCCCCTTTTTCTTTTTTTCCCCATATCGCCATGCGAGAGGGACATGGGGACGTAAAAAAGGAAAGAGTTGGATGGGATTTCTCTCGCTATTGGCATAGCGGGCCTCCAGCGAGAGGCCTACATGATACGCTATTAGTTTAGTTATAAAGCGCACCCTTAATAATTGTGTAGTTGTGCTTGGACTATGAAGGCTCTCAGCCACATGGATAGTTCATTATGTTCATCAATGCCTGACCCTGAGATGTAGATCATCCAAGAAACATTAGCATTGCGTACTTCTCCTATTCGAACTAGGGTTTGAAATAAAACTTCTTCTCATGAGGATAGATGGGGCAATTCAGGTGAGAACCAATATAGATCCAGCTTTCTATTCAATCATAGGATCTGAGCGATTTGGGGGGGCCACCACGGCTCCTCTCGTCTTAAGAATCCATACATCCCTTATCAACGTATGCATAACTATCTCTAGAGTATAAGTTTAGGTTCGGCCTCAATGGGAAAATAAAATGGAGCACCTAACAATGTATCTTCACAAACCAAGAACTACTGAATCGCCCCTTTCATTTTGAGGTAATAAAGGGATCAAACCATTAGAGCCTTTTTTTTCATGCTTTTTCCTGGAGCCCTGGAGAAAGCTACAATCAATAGGATTTTCCTAACCCTCCCTTCCCAAAAGGAAGAATGTGAAATTCTTCTTCCTTTTCTCAAGTACCAGGTGATTGGATCTAGTTCTAAGAAGAATGCTTGGCTGATAAATAACTCACTTCTTGGTCTTAGACCCCATCAGTCACTATGAATGCCCCAATTAGTGCAATAGGATGCATCTATTTATTTATTTCTTGACTCGAAATAGGAGCAGGTTTGAAAAAGGATCTTAGAGCATCTATGGTAGGGCCGGGAGGGTCTCTTAACACCTTCTTTTTTCTTCTCATCGGAGTTATTTCAAAAAGACTTGCCATGGTAAAGAAGAAGGGATCAACAAGCATATTTAGAGAGCGTTGTATAATGGAGAGTTGTATGTTTGGGAAGGATGAACGAAAAGGAATCTATTGATTCTCGCCAATTGGTTGGACCGTAGGTGCAATGATTTACTTCACAGGTGAGGTCTCTGGTTCAAGTCCAAGATGGCCCAACTGTTCCAAGGAAAAGAATATAAGAAGCATTTGACTCCTTCATGAATGCTTCACTTGGCTCGGGGGGATATAGCTCAGTTGGTAGAACTCTGCTCTTACAATTAGGTCACTACGATTATAAGTTGGATGTCTAATTATTCGGGTGGTAATGATAGTACCTTATTCCTATACGAGTGGATCACTCTTTCTAAGTAATAGGGAAGAAGAGCGAAACGTGCCACTTAAGGACTCTACTGAGACAATGATGCGTTGTTAAGAAAGTAGAGGAGGTAAGATAGGCAGTTGGTCAGATCTAGTATGGATCTACATGGAAAATAGTTGGAGCGGTGGTTCTCATTCTCATCTGGGATCCCAAAGGAAGAGGATCAAGTTGGCCCTAGCGAAGAACTTAATGTATTATCTCCCTTCAACCCCTTAGCAAAATGTCATAAAAAGAAGGAAAATCCATGAAGCGACTCCATCATTTCCTCCCCGTAGGAACTACAAGATCACCCTAAGGATTCCCTTGGCATCCAAAGGTCATGGATCCATGATAGAACCTTTTTCAATAAGTGGAATGCAATAGCTGTCTGCTCTTAGGTTAGGCAGTAAGGGTCGGAGAAAGGCAATCATTCATTCTTATTCTTAAACTGACATTCTTAAGAACAAAGCGTAGGGCAGAAAGAGGGGGAAAGCTCTTCGTTCCTGGTTTTCATGTAACTGGATCCTCTAGAACCACAGGAATCCTTACTTAGAATGTGATTCCAACTTAGCACCTTTTGAGAAGAGTTGCTCTTGTAGAGCACAGTACAGTGAAAGTTGTAAGTTGTTTTTGGGGGAGGAGTTATTGTCTATCATTGGCCTCTATGGTAGAATCAGTCAGAGGGCGCAAAGGTGGTGGTTTACCCTATAGTAGATGTCAAAGGTTTGAGTCTATTTATCTCCATCTCATGAAATTAGCCAGTACAAAATTATACGATAGCACTCAATTTTTACGATTCGATAATTCTATCTATGATTTATCATTCATAGACGTTGATAAGATCCTTCCTTTTAGTTTAGTAGCACCTTAGGATGGCATAGCCTTAACTTTAAAATTAAAGGTGAGGTTCAAATGAGGAAAGGCTTACGGTGGATGCCTAGGCATCCAAAGACGAGGAAGGACATGGTAAGCTATAAAATGCTTCGGGGAGATGAAAATAAGCATAGATTCGGAGATTCCCAAATAGGTTAACCTTTCAAATTGTTGCTAAATCTATGGGCAGGCAAGAGATAACCTAGTAAATTGAAACATCTTAGTAACTAAAGTAAAAGAAAGCAAAAGAAATTCCCATAGTACTGGCAAGTGAAATGGGAGTAGCCTAAACTGTGAAAACTGGGTACTGGGAGAGCAATACAAGCGTCGTGCTGTTAGGCAAAGTAGTGGAGTGCTACACCCTAGATGGAGAAAATCTAGTATCCGAAAGCAACAATAGCTTACACTCTAACTTGAGTAGCATGGGCCACGTGGAATCCCGTGTGAATCAGCAAAAACAACCTTGCAAGGTTAAATACTCCTAAGTGACCGATAGTGATGTAGTACTATGAGGGAAGGGTGAAAAGGACCCCAATTGGGGAGTGAAATAGAATATGAAACCATAAGCTCCCAAGAAATGGGAGGAGTCCAGGGCTCTGACTGTGTGCCTGTTGAAGAATGAGTCGGTGACTCATAGGCAATGACTTGGTTAAGGGAACCTATTAGAGTCGTAGTGAAAGTGAGTCTTCACAGGGCAATTGTCATTGCTTATAGACTCGAACCTAAGTTATCTATCCATGACCAAGATCAAGCTTGAGTGAAACAAAGCAGAGGTCCGAACTGACTGATGTTGAAGAATCAATGGATAAGTTATGGTTAGGGATGAAATGCCACTCGAACCCAGAGCTAGCTAATTCTCCCCGAAATGGATTGAGGTGCAGTAGTTGACTGGACATCTAGAGGTAAAGCACTATTTCGGTGAGGGCCGTAAGAGCAGTACCAAATTGAGACAACCTTTGAATACTATATATGACCTCAGAATAATAGGGTTTAAGGGATGAGCTTCATCGTCGAGAGGGAAACAACCCAAATCATAAGCTAAGGCCCCTAAATGACTGCTTAGTGATAAAGGAGGTAGGAGTGCAGAGATAGTAAGGAGGTTTTCCTTGAAGTAGCCACCCTTGAAAGAGTACGTAATAGTTCACTGATTGAGCACTCTTGCGTCAAAGATGAACGGAGTTAAACGATTTACCGAAGCTGTGGGAATTAAAAATGTATCGATAGGGAAGCATTCTAGCTTAAAGTGAAGCACCCACGTGAGCAGGGGTGGGTGAAGTGGAAACGAGAATGTCAGCTTAAGTAACACAAACATTCTTAAGAATCCAATGCCCAAAAAACCTAAGGGTTCCTCTGTAAGGTTCATCCATGGAGGGTGAGTCAGGGTCTAAGATTAGGCCGAAAGGCGTACTTGATAGACAACAGGTGAATATTCCTATACTACCCCTTATTTTTCTTGAGGGACTTAGGAGGCTAGGTTAGCTGAAAGATGGCAGTCGTAGTGACCAGGCCTAGGTGACTATTTACCAAAAACACAGGTCTCTGCAAAATCATAAGACCATATATGGGTGTTGATACTTGCCCAGTGCCGGAAGCTTAAGGAAGTTGGTGACCTAACGATAGGGGGTCCAACAACCGAAGCCCTAGCGAACAGTTACCATAGCTATAACAAACCTAAGGTAGCGAAATCCCTTATCGAGTAAGTTCCAACTTGTATAAAAGGTGTAACAATCAGGGCACTATCTGGGAGGGAGGATCGGTGAAATAGACATGTTTATAAAGATGTGGACTACCTGCACTTAGGCAGAAAGACCCCATAAAGCTTCATTGTTCCTTGGGATTGGCTTTGGGCATTTCCTGCATAGCTAAGGTGGAAAGCGAAGAAGGCCCCCTTCTGCGGAGGGGAGGGGGAGATTCTCCAAGCCACAAGAGAGATACCACTATAGAAGAGCTAGAATTCTAACCTTGTGTCAGGACCTACGAGCTAAGGAATAGTCTCAAGTAGATAGTTTGTATAGGGAATAGGCCTCCTAAAAGGTAATGGAGGCATGTAAAGGTTTCCTCAAGGCGAACGAAGATTAGCCCTCGAGTGTAATGGCAGAAGGGAGCTTGACTGCAAGACCTACCCATCGAGTAGGGACAAAAGTTAGCCTTAGTGATCCGATAGTGCTCAATGGATAAAAGTTACTCTAGGGATAACAGGCTGTTGATGGCTTGTAAAACCTATCTCGTTATTTTACGCTCAAAAATCACAAGTGAACGAGTTGTGACTTATAGTTAGAAAGAGCAGATATTGATCCCACAGGGATTGATGCCCAGACACCACTTAATTTAGAAAAGACTTTGTTTAAGAAATAATATTGTTCAATGAAATTATTCTAGAAAATTAAATTAAAATTAAAAGACTAATGAAAACAATGGACAATACCATAATTGCAGAAAGTCTGAATTCAAGGATCTAAATGCTAGAGATTACTTTTTCCTTATTCTGTCTCCCTTATATTTTATTGATTGAATTGCGTCTCACCCTAGATTTTCGAATGTGCTAATTACTCTCTCTCAAGGTGTAACTATTTATCCCCAATTGAATTGACAGGAATCGATTGAACGATCCCTCAACCAACCTAATGACTTTACTGATTCAACTAGTTATTACACTATCCTATCGATGATTAACTGACTAATTGAGATCAATCTTCTAATTATTCAATTGACATAATAATTGCTAGTTTATAGGTCGCCAACTTTCATTGTACAATCCTACATTATTTTCATCTCACTCACTCTCTCGATTTGAGGCAAGATGACAATTAAGAACAACAATTATCAAAGACACTTCATTCAATTCAATAAAACGTAAGTTTTGACACAAAATAATGAAAAATTAATCCCTAATGTGAAACTAGCCTAATATAGTCTCCATAACACTGTCAACATTCAAATAATCCATCTTGACAAAGAAAGGAAGAGATTAAAATGATAGAAAATGAATAAGAAAACTTCTTCTCTTCTTTGCCAAAATCTGGAATTTTGGTGTTGATGTGCTATTTTGCTAAATCTTGATGATGATCCTTGTTTTCAATCCTTCCTTGATGCTCCAAACATGTGTTCTTCACCCAAGGATGGTCTTTCTATAGTAGGTTTTGTCCCCCCTCAAGATGGAGGCTTCATGTTCTTTTTATAGTCCAAAAATCATAGGTTTAATTAAGCCTTGCAGATTGCCTTAGATTACAATTGCCATGTTCGTGGGAATCTGCATGATTCCCATGAGTGTGGGCATTACAAGCAGAAATATTCTGCCTTGATTTCTCACGTCCATGGGAATTTGTCTAATTCCCACGAACATGGGAATTGGTCCCAGATATGATCCTCTTGTTTTCTCTTCTATGCTCTCTTGTTTATCCTCCAACTTGCTTCTTCTCCTTTCCTACACAAAAATAAGCAATTCTTACCCTCAATTAGTATCCAACACATAAGAAAACAATGGAAACTAAACTTAATAAAAAAATGAAAAATGAATCCTAAACTGGAATAATAAGGAACAATTATACTAGAAAACACATGCCAATTACCTATAAAAGCATATCCTAATGCACACCTATCAACATCCCCACACTTTAATCTTTGCTTGTCCTCAAGAAAAATAAATACAACCAATCATTTCAACCACTTCATTTTTGTAAAGATCAAAATGCACAATCCCTCACATTCAAGCCAACTCAAATATCAAGTTAATGCATATATTATGACTACTTTTTTCATACACAAGTAAACTCACAATTGGCATAATCACTCAAAGATAAGTAAAGATGCACAAATGAATCTTCCTCATGGTTTTCACTCATTTCACTCAAGTGTTTAAGGGTTAGTATTTCACTCAAACTTCCTATAGGAAACTACACTACCATAGGCTTACTAATATACCAATTCTCCTCTACAATGACTGCATGCATAAATAGATCAAAACGACTTGTTTACGGTTGTAATGTGTTAAGGGTTAAGGTGGGTCAAAAGAAATGGAAAAGGGTTAAGCACAAACATAAGTAAAGGACAAAGCAGATAGAAATGGGATAACTAAACATAACTACGAGACATATAAATATAACTAATATTCTGCACTTATTGATGCTTTTCGCTTGTTTTTCCTTTTCTTTTTATTTCTCTTTTTTCATTTTTTTCTTTTTCTTTGTACATGGAAGAACTATGGATCAAAACTAGCACCATATATATTATAGTACACAGGTAGAAATATAATCAATTTGTCTTAGTAAAAATTTCACACAATCCCAGCTAATATTTTACTTAGTACTCTACTACACTTGTGAAAGGATTAGACAATTGGCTTTATGATTTTTAAATTTTCGAATGTTTTTAAGAGAAAAAAGGTTAAGGCTCAGTGAGGGTAGCAAGGGATAATAATGGGAAGGTTGTTTAAGCCAAGGGTTAACACTAAAAGGGCCTAGATCATCGTTATTAAGCATGCATCCAGTGGACTCAAACCGATTCAAAACAAGTTCTGAACGTAGTAACCTTAGGAAGTAACACTTGAAAAAGAAGTGAAATGACTATAAGTGGAGTCATATGGCTCAATCCTCACTTTGGCTCAATTGAAAACTCATTATGCATCTCTACACTACCTTATTGTTCATATGACAATTTGTGACTAAGCTTATGCAACCAACTATGTTTCATCACTATATATGGTTCACTTTCTACATAAAGGGCCTAATTTGAGCTCAAGCATGCATTCAATCTAATTCCAACTACATGGAAGAATTTTCATGGAAATATTTATCAGAGTGATTTAAATGTGGTTCCATTGCTAATACAAATCACATACAATATGCCTAAATATACATCCTACTTAACAAAATGCAAACAATGCAATTGAGCAAGTCAATGTCACCTCCCCACACTTAAAATTTAACATTGTCCTCAATGTGACAAAGAAAGAACCAAATAGAGGGAAATGACATCAAACCATTCAAACGAAAATGAACATAAACCAAAATAAAAAAATTAAATAATGACTGGTATGAGAACAAACAGAAGATACTGAACTCAAAACACGATTAAGGAAATTAAAACTAAACAAAAGATATAGCATGATAACAATTCATATGAAATCAAATACCATGAAGGAAAATGCATTCACACATGAAATAACAAACAAAAATTTAAAAGGATAACAAAAAAGAAATGCTTATTCCGATGGTGGTGGCGAAGGCGTTGGCGAGGGAGCTTCAAAGTTATTTCTTCAATAAAAGTTAAGGAATCTTTTCTTAAAGCTACATTGCTCATTGTGAATCTGCAGTATTTGGGTACCGAACTTATCGAGCTGAGAGGTTATTTGTTAATGATTTGCAACTATTTGGTCGAGAATTGACTGATAACGATCAACCGTTACTGGATGTGGAGAATTGGTCTACATCTGCCCTGACGTCTGTCCTGATTTGCAATATAGTGCGCATCTAATGATGGCGAAGTTCCATAGATTAGACTTCCATAATCTCTATCACTACAAGAAAATTTTGAATTAGCGTCGGAATATTACCGACAACACAATTTCCGTCTCCTTTTACCGACGGAAATTGAATATTCTGTCGGCGAAAACCAAAATTTGCCGACGGACCATAAGTTCATCGGTATCCCAAAATGGCAACAGACAATAGCGACGAAACATGTCTCGGTGACGGTAAAAAAAGCAAGAATTGTTCCCACAATTTAATTGCTTCGCCATTTACCGACATTACTCTACTCGTTGGTAAATATACCGACGGAACGTGAATCTTCTGTCGTGGAATTTATTACGGTCCAATATTACCGACAGTAAGCGGTAACCGCTGGTGTATTGAATTCTATACCGACGAACTTTTATCCTTCCGTCGGAAAATATTAGCCGCAAACCTTATTTTCCGACGGACGCCCAGTTACCGTCGGTATTTGAGATATATTTATAATTTTACCGACGGATACGATTAATGCCGTCGAAACCTCAATCTGCCTATACCGACGGTAACATTTCTCCGTCGGTACATGTCAGCAGGAAAACCTATTTTCCCGACGGAAAGATATATTCCGTCGCTATTTGAGTTTCTTCCGTAATTTTCATGGCGCTTTTTTACCGACGGTATATCGTGGCCGTCGGTAACTATCGGCGATTCTCGCTCTCATACCGACGGAATGGTATTGTCCGTCGGTAAAGGAAACCTATAATGCCGACAGAGATTAGGATTCCGTCAGTAAACCGGCGGCTATATAACTCACCCGACCCCCCCTATCGCGCCTTCCCTTCTCACTTCTCCTCTTTGGCTAAGATTCAGAGTTTTTCGACTCCCCTTATCAAAGTTTTTTGATCGTGTTTGAGGTAAACTCTCATATAAGTGTATTATTTTACTAAAATAGCTTGTTTTTAAGTTTTAAACGTAGAT
>JANQBM010000009.1:16225807-16240647 GCA_025594535.1 Erythroxylum domingense | reverse complement strand
CATTATCTTCTAAAGCTTATAGGGTTTATAATCTTGCTTCTAAATCTGTTGAAGAATCTATTCATGTCAAGTTTGACAATGGTTCTCAACTAGATAGAAGTAATGATACTGATAATGAAACCCTAGTAGTGTCCTTAGTTGATAATGAAGGTGTGTCACCATTAGATGTTCCCCTAGAGAAAATAGAAGATGGTCCTAAAATTTTTAGTTTGAAAAGGGACTGGAGATATAAATCTTCTCACCCAGAAGATCTGATTATAGGAGAAACTTTAGACGGAGTGAGAACTAGGTCTAAGTTCAGAAGAGAAGCAAATGTGGCCTTTATTTCTAAAATAGAGCCTAAGAAAATTAATGAAGCTCTTCAGGATGAAGCTTGGATTTTAGCTATGCAAGAAGAGCTGAACTAATTTACAAGGTTTAAAGTTTGATCTTTAGTTCCTAGACCTTCTAAAAAGTCTATCAAAGGAACTGGATGGGTTTTAATAATAAACTAGACAAGTCAGGTAAAGGAAGTTGTAACAAAGCTAGGTTAGTAGCTCAAGGCTATAATCAGCAAGAAGGAATAGACTATAATGAAACTTATGCTCCTGTAGCTAGATGAAGAGGTTTATGTAAAGCAACCTCCTAGTTTCAAAGATCCTAAAAAACCAGAATATGTCTATAGACTTCACAAAGCTTTATATGGCTTGAAACAAGCTCCTCGAGCTTGGTATGATCGTTCTAATTTCCTTTTTGATTGAAAATGGTTTTAGTAAAGGAAATGTAGATAAGACCTTATTTAGAAAATGCATTGAGAATGATTTCATTATAGTACAGATATATGTTGATGATATTATTTTTGGTGCAACGTCTAAGAAGCTATGTTCAAATTTTGAAAAACTGATGAAAAGTGAGTTTGAAATGAGCATGATAGGTGAATTAAAATTCTTTCTTAGGTTACAAGTTATGCAAACTGAAGAAAATATTTTTATTCATCAACATAAGTATATTAAAGAACTGTTGGTTAAATATGGTATGGATAAAGTAAAACCGATGTCAACTCCTATGGATCCTTCAAACCCTTTATCTAAAGATGAAACACGTAAAAAGGTTGATCAAACCCTTTTTAGAGCAATTATTGGTTCTTTACTTTACCTTACAACAAGCACACCTGATATTTTGTTTAGTGTTTATTTGTGTGCTAGATTTCAAGCAGATCCTAGAGAATCTCATTATATTGCTGTTAAAAGAATTTTGAGATATCTATTAGGTTCTACTGATCTTTGCTTAATGTACGAGAAAGGTAAAGATTTTAGGTTAATTAGATACTGTGATGCTGATTACGCTGGAGACAGGATTGATAGGAAGAGTACAAGTGGAGGATGTCACTTTCTTGACCATAATCTAGTTTCATGGTCTAGTAAGAGGCAAAGCTTAATTACCCTATCTACTGCAGAAACTAAATACATGACAGCTACAATCTGTTTCTCATAGACATTAAGGATTAAGTATCAGTTAGAGGATTATTCAATACAAGAAGAACAAATCCCAATCTTCTGTGACAACATAAGGGCTATCAACCTATCAAAGAATCTAATACAACACTCAAGGGTAAAGCATATCGAAGTAAGGCATCATTTTCTGTGAGACTATGTTTAGAGGGGAATTGTTAGCCTACATTTTATTGAGACGAATCATCAATGGGCAGATATATTCACTAAGCCCTTGAATGAAGAAAGATTTAAAGAAATCAGACGAAATTTGAATATGGTAGTGTTGAGTGATAAATTGTCTGACATGTCTTAACCCAGAGGATCTTTACAGAAGGAAGATAAAAAGTTGTAAGTTCTCAAGAGCACAGTAACTGTAAGTTACAGACGGTAACTTTTGAGATGGTAGTATATAAGAGAAATCTTCTCAAAAAGTTCAGAACATCACTGACTTAAGAATACTCTTGAATACTTCTGAAACCGACGTTTGTGAAGCTCTCAAATAAAAACTGTTCATTACTCCTAATTTCAAGCCCTTTCGTTTACGTTCTCATCTTCAGAAACTAATTTCATTACCTTATGAAAGTTCCTACTATCTAAAGAGCACAATGGATCAAGCTATGATTTATGGAAGACTAGTTAATTTCGACTCTCTAAAGAAGAATCAGATGGACATTGAATCAGAAGTCGAGGCAGCTGGATGGAAAAACTTCTTTCAGGTTCTTGAAGTAGTTTATCTGAATGAAGTTTACGAGTTTTGGAAGAATATGAAAGTAGTAGACGATATTGTAGTATCAATGGTGGATAGATTGTCAGTTATTGTGACATTGGAGCTGATAAAAAAGGTCAATATATGTCCTTATGTTAGAGAAGAGGTGTCTCATAATACTAAATGGATGACTGAAAGTCTTTTAGAGAAGGAACATGTCAATCGATGATTATATGGATGTAGTGACCCAAAGGATAAGAAGGCAGCAAATCTTATTTCGAAGGCTAGGGTTCTACTTATAATACTCTTCCACTGTGTTCTACTAAGAACAAGATCGAAGAATGTTGTAACAAACATTGATGAACAATGCCTATTCTATCTTATCAACCATCAGCTAATAAATCTTCCACACCTGATTTTTGGGTATATGATGAAGACAAAGAGGGATTCTAATGCCTTACCATATGGCATCATGTTAATAAGAGTCTTTAGGGATTCTGGAATTCTTCTGGATAGAGGAAACAGGGTGAAGATGAATATCAAAAGCATTATAAATGTTTCCACTATATGTAGAATGGGATTGAAAATCCAAGAAAAGGAGGAGACAATCTCTATGGAGAAAACAAGGATTGAGAGGGAGCGCACAGTTAGACATAGTGGAAACGTTACTCCCAAAGAGAGGAAGAAACCTCAACCCTCAGGAAGAATGCTTTTAGAAGAAAAGAGAAATAAATCATCTGAGGTAGCAGTTAAAGACAAGACGATTTCACAAAAAAGAATGAAGCCAGGTGCATCTACTTGAGAAACGAGTGTCGTTGAAAAGAAAAGGAGAGACACTTAATTTTGAGCAAATTAAGAAATCTAGAAAATCACCAAGATTACTAACTTTTTAACAAAAAGAGCAGAAGAGAGGAAAATAATTGATTCTTGGTAAAGATTCTAAGAAGGTGGGAAAAGCACCTTAGGCTACTAGGTCATTGGTCTCAATATTGCAACAATAGCAACCAAAGTCAACAAAAGAGACCGAGATTAAGAGGAAGTTGGAGTTTGAGAAGAAGAGACCCCAACCACAACAACCTTCTAGACTGGTATAAGAAAATAAGAAGTTGAAGACTAGTCAGAAAGAGAATACTTCAACTGGTAGTAATAAGAAGGAAAAATCAGTTGATTCTATTAGTCCTATCAGAAAAGAGGACTTGAAAATGAAGGTTATAGAAGAAATTGTACCTGCGAGAAGCAAAAACTCAATCATTATAAGAGAACCTGTGCAAAGGATAATTAAGGTACAAGTTGAACCTATCTTGGTCAACAATCGATCTATACATCTTCTGAATCATGAAGAGTGAAGATTATATGGGATTCTGAGAGATGAAAAATCAGAACCATATCCTTTAAAGATGACAAAGGATCGATATATCATCTACCAAGCTACAGGTAACACTGATCAAGATTGTACTTAATGTGCAACCTAGAGCTGTAGACATTGTACGCAATGTAGAAAAAGGGAAATAGAAGATGTACCTTGAAAGAACAACATGTGATCTTACAGATGAGCAGATACAAGAAGCTGTGAGAAGCATAGATGATACATGCAATGTAGATCAACCAAGAGGCATCTATGTTTCACACCATATTTCAAAGGCATCAGGAAGTCATTGTGGATACTTCTCCATAGAAGCAACCTCTCAGGGAGTTGGAAGGGTGACTAAAGGATGATTCATAACTATCATGGTTGGAGGTATCAGTTTCAACTTAGAAACCTTTGTGAACCTACTTATCCATTTTAGACCTCTAAGTTGTATACCACTAATCAAAGATGTCCTTCACCTTCTTGGCAAACCAATAACAAAACTACCAAAGCCTGATGACCTTGATCTCTCAGATAAAAAATAATTTTTCAAACCTCCTCTTTTGAAAATCATTGAATTGGATGTTGTACCTTCAGAAACATATGATGAACCAAACTTCTATCCATCGAGTACACCTCAATGAGTTCCTACAATTGGGATGGAAGAAGTTAATCAGTCTTATCAGTGGATTCAGGAAGCCTTAGAGAAGGAGATTGAAGAAATTCATACTAAGGTTGATGATTTGAGGGACTCCATTGGTGATCTAAATAAAGAAGTAGCTTGCAACGAATGTTTTCTGAAATCATGCAGCATCTGAGAAAACCTTTTTGATTAATAACAAATAGGGGAGAGAATGGAGAAGAATATAATAAAAGCGGGAGAAAAGTAAATTGAAGAAGAAAGAAGAAAAATATATGGGGGAGAAGAAACAAAAGGAAAGCAGAAGCAGAAGCTGAAGCTGAAGAAATAAAAAAAGATAGAGAAGATAGTATATGTGTATTTTGTTCTTATTCATTACTCATTATCTGAATAAAAATAGTTCATTCAATCTTATTTTTTATAAATTATGATTATTTGTTATCATCAACAAGGGAAAAATTGTTAAGTCAGGAGGACTTTATAATAATTAGTTTTGATGACAATCAAATAATAATAATGTTAGAAATAAATGAACTAGTTTGAAGAGTGTGTTAAGTGCGCAGAAGAAAGAAAACACAAAAGAAGTAGACGCAGAAGAAGTAAAAGATAGAAGAAATAAAACACAGAAGAAGTGGAAGACAGAAGAAACAAAACACAGAAGAAGTAAAAGACAGAAGAAGTCAAAACACAGAAGAAATAAAACACAGAAGAAGTAGAAGACAAAAGAAGTCGAAACATAGAAGAAACAAATCACAGAAGAAGAAAACACAGAAGAAGTAGAAGACAGAAGAAGTCAAAACACAGAAGAAACAAAACACAAAAGAAGTAGAAGATAGAAGAAGTCAAAACATAGAAGAAAGAAAACACAGAAGAAGTAGAAGACAGAGGAAGTCAAAAAACAGAAGAAAGAAAACACAGAAGAAACAAAAGGAAACACAAATGATACAAAGCAAAAGATACGCAAGTACGTCGAAGCAGTTAGTTAGATGGAGTTAGTTACAGAACTCAACTAACTAGCAGTTATAAAGAATCAAGAAGCAGTTATCAAGATTCAAAGAAGCAGTTGAAGACTTAGACTATAAATATTGGTACGAAGACTAAATAACTTTTTGAGAGATCTTTGATTCTACAACTTTTGAGCGTTCAAGTGTATAGTTAAAAATTCTGTAGTACGATACTGGAAGAGCTAAACTACTGTGACAATAGCTCATGATATCTTTCTAGTGAGAGAAAGAAAAGGCTAAGAGCCTGGAGAGGCTAAGATAGCGAAAAAGAATACTTGGTGTACGAGACCTGAAGAGGCTCGAGAAGAAAGAAAGAATACTTGTAATTTGTTGAAGTATAGTGAATACTCAGATGAATTCTGAGGACTGGACGTAATCCACTGTTTGGGGTGAACCAGTATAAAATAGTAGTGTCTATCCTCTATCTCTCAACTTAGTAAATTTTTTTCTTTGAAAATACATAGAAGTTATTTGCGATTTATCTCATAACATTTTTATGATAGTCTTTTAACAAGTTAGAGAAGTTCTTACCAAGAAAAATTAAAGAATTTGTATTAGCAAAAAGAATACACAATTCAACCCCGTCTTTCTTGTGTATATCATATATTATACATATTTCCTATACTAAGGTGTGATTTACTTCAAATTCTGCTATTATAGTGTGAATTATTATTAGTGACAATTTTCCAATCGATTCCTAAGAATTTTGACCCAAAAACTATTTTAGGGTCTTTTAGTTTGGTTTCAAGAAGTCTTACCAGCCAAGCTTTTTTATCCTTCACCACCTCTTTAATCAATGCCCTTTTGTGAGGGTCAGTGAGCCCTCTAGTATTCCAAACGAGGACTACCAATGTGGGGAGAATCCCTTTTATTTTTATGGTTTTGTTTCCCCTTTTTTCCTAGCAGACTTCCTTTTAGTGTTAGTACTGTATGTTTTGAATCCTTTAATCTCCTCTTCGCTTGCAACTTCTATTTCAGATTGATTATCAATAGGTCTTGAATATATAGCTTTAGTGGAATTATCTGTACATATAACCTCAATAGAATTATCTGCACTTACAGCTTCAGTGGAATTTTCTGCACATAAAAATTCATTCGCAGGCTTATTATTCTCTAGTATAGCTAGTGATGAAGTATTTTCATTTTTTTGATAAACATGTTTCTTTTGCCTTACTTGCATCTTCCTTTTCTTTTAGAATTAGATCTTTTTCTTCCAGTAGATTGTAAGTGACTTCCAAAACACAATTTTCCATATTATCACTTTCAGTTGCATCTTTTCCTATAGTAGTGTTAAAGTCATTTTTAGGGGGTGTGGTGTTTGGGTCCATTGTAGTTATTTGGGAATCTATGGAAATTGGCTTTCCCAAAGAACTCACCAGAAAACTTAGAGCTTCTATGGTCTAGAATTCCAAAGGTAAATTATAAAAATGCACCCATTTTGGAATAACATCTATCTTACCTCTTTCAAGCCACATTCCAGGCCTCCATTTTTGTATGAATAGCAATTGTTCACCTTTATTCCATATCCCTTGCTCAATTATCTTATTTAGATAGGATTTGTCAGAAAACTTGAACAATATTATGCCATCTTCCCTAAGCATGACTTTGTCAATTCCTTTCTTGCCCCATCTCGCTCTCACCCAAGCATTTACCACTAGGAATGCTGGTCTTTTATTTAAAAAATCCAATTAGTACCGAGGACCTAGCCACGACACCAGCCTTCAACAACTTTATGGGTGAGAAAATAACCCCATCTTTGATAACAATCTAGTAGTGTTTCAAAACCCCCTTGTTATACTACATTTTTAATTTTTTCCAAGCTCCCACTGGTTGATTTTCTTCTTCATTTTCTTCAGCATTCACATTTTCCCCATCTTTCATCCTTATGTTTTTATTTCTAGAATTCGCAAGAAGGGATTCTCTGGTAAGGGCAGGGAATTCATCCCTGGAGAGGGATGATTCTCTTTTTTCCTTAACCATATACAAGGCCCATGGGAGGCCTTCCATTAAGGTTGTAACCTCAAATGCCTTGTCTTTATCTGCCTCTCAAAAGAAGCAATAACTAGAAGGGTTGTTTCCAAAAGAGGTAAAATGTCAAGGTAGCTTGGTAAATTTTATAGAGAGAAGTCAAAGTCAAGTTTTCATTGAGAGAGAACTTGCCTAGCATTTTTTCACACACTTTTCTTGTCCTAACGCAATTTTAACATTAAATTGTTGCGTAAAAAACTACATATAATCAATAAAAGCTAAGAAAATTCTTAAAGTTTTAGACTTTATAGTTGGAGAAAATGTGACATTATAGTCTATACCATATATATATGTATATCCCTTCAGAGCTAACCTCATCCTTCCTTTTAAATATTCCTATCAAAATAGTACTTGGTTTTGAAAATCCATTTAATCCTGATATCATTTTTTTCTTTAATTAGAACCTCCAACAACCATTTCTTATTCTTGTTGATTACATTAAGCTCTTCCTTCATCACTTCAGACCACTCTTCTTTTTTAACTATTTCTTAAAATTTACTTGACTCAAAAACAAAAAAAAGGATTGTATACTTGCATATATCTTTCAAATTGATATAAAATTCCTTAGAGGATTTTTATAGGAACTTTTTGAAGGAGGTTAAGTATTTGGAATGCTGGAATTCTTTTACCTCTAATTAATGGTATTAATAGATAGGAAGAATCATGTATCATTACTAGAATGCCTTTTTTAACTTCAGTTAAAGGCTTAAAATGAATTTTATTTCCTTTCCATCAAAATTGCTATAAGTTTTAGAATTAACTAAAGCACATGTAATACAACAAAAAAAATGTAAGTAGCTATCCAATGTCTAAAATTATTAAGCTAAGGCAAGTTCTAATCAATATTTTAATAATAAAATAAAATAGTTATTATTAATATATATTTTATGATTAAATGATAGAAATACGAAAACTAATCAAGCAAAAGTGATTTATCAAGATTTATTCAATAAATGAGATAAAAGAATATTAAGTGGAGCATCAAGTAATTTATGAATCCAAATAAGGAAACTAAGTCTACAAATAAGGTTCAAGGTGATAAAAAATGAAGAACAAGTTAGTTGGATCAAGATTAAATAAGAAATAAGCTGATTTTAATAATATTTGCATATCCTTACACCTTTACCTTGTTAACTTTAAATATTTATAGGTTTCAACATGTATAATACTTCCTTTTCATACCTGTTTCATTTATTTATTTTTTAAATCAAGAAGAACTTTGAATTTTTCATTAAAAAAACCTTCTTAATGCTTTAATAAATATTTGAGAGACTTTTTGAAAGTTGTTTAACTTTTTATCAAAAGGATGAGTTGATACTTTGAAAAACTTGAAATACTTTGAAAATGTTATTTTTAGGTGGTTAGTCGACCTCTATTGGACTTAGGTCAACCTATGTTAGGATTTGTTCTATTCTTTTATTTTAATTATTAGTTAGTTGACTGATGTCTTTTTGCTCAATGAGATAGTGAGTTTCCAATGTTTCTTAGAAGAAAATATATTGTTATACTAATCCACTAATGTGAAGAATTGATCATCCTATTTGTTTAGGAAAAGTTCATTAAAATAACCAAATTTTACGTCTAACAAAATTTTAAAAGTTTTATGGCTATAAATACTTAGATTTTTTATTTTACATATCTTTTATGACATTTTGATGTGTCTTTAGCTATATTTGAGAGATTTTTCAAGAACTCAAAGCATTTGAGCATTCATTTTGATCATAATTGGGTGTGAGAGCATTAATATGAGCAATAAAGGTAAACGTGACTTATAATTCAATTGGAGATTGTTATCGAAGTTATTGTTAGGTTGATCAAGATATTTAAAGTTAATATTCACATCCTAAAAGAAGTTATAAAGGATTTCTTATTAACTAGAGTAAGGAAAGAGTTAATTTAAAGTTTTTCCTCATGTTTTCAAAAAGAAGAAGATAGTGAAAAATTCAAAATGAGCATAGGGGATAGATGTAAGCAAGGATGTTTTCCGAGCACTATAAATTTCTCTATACACTTATCCCTTATTCCTATTATATTAATTGTGTTTGTGTGATATAATTGCTTTATATCGTAATTGTAGTCCATATATACTTTCATATCATATCATCATTCTAATAGAACCTAAATACACATAAGCAATTTTTTTTTTGGTATATTGTCTAGAAGATCATGGTTTTAGGGTTACTAGCTCAAAGAGATTTGGAGTATTTTGGTATTATTAAAGTTGTTAACTTTGTTTTAATAACACCGTGTATCGGTTAGTGTATCTTTTTTTAAGATTTCATATTATATTATTTAAAATTCTAAGTGTCATTCAAGTATGATATAATTTTAATAAGAAATATGGTTTGAGATTGTTCTTATTGGTAATATATAGAGAAGATAAACTATAGGGGCTATTACTTTTACCTAATATTTCAGTCAGACGTTATTTGGCTCGCAATATACTCATCACCATCTCTACATTCATATACTTATTGTATTTAGTCACACTAATTAACTCAAGTGTGTAAAGTGTTGCCAATTCTTATATATTTTATTTTAAAAAAAAAGTAAATTGAATAGATAAAAACTCACTACCTCTATCTACTAGAAGTGTCTTTACAATTGTGTCACTTTGCTTCTTAATATAGTCTTTCAATTTCCTTAATTTTTAAAAGATTTAGATTTCAGTTTATGAAAATGAACTCAATTTATTCAATTGTAATAATTACCAAAAATAGTAGGAAATAACAACTATTACTAAAGGATTTAGTCCTTATAGACTCACATAAGTCAAAATGCACCAAGTTAAATGGTTTAAAAGCCTTATAAGAATTTCCTACATTAAATGGGAGCTTAATTTACTTTTCAAATATTATATAAATCAAATGACTTAATCTTAGGTGACCAATTTTCCATTTTTTTTTCACTAATGGACTTCAAAACCTTGATATTTAAGTACCCATACTTGAAATGTCACATTACAAACTTAACTTTCTTACTAAAAACAAGAGCATGATTTTTTAATATGACTCCAAAAGAAAAACATCATATTCTTAGCCATATATACATTTATAATAATCTAGTTTGAGAATTTCATCTTTAATAAAACATGCATCAATATTAAGGAAGATTGAATAACTACAAGCCATCAAATATCCAACATTTAGTAAGTGATGCAACAAGTTAGGAATAAAGAAAATATCGTATAAAATTTTCAGTTAACCATAATAACTCTCCAAAGCTATTATTTGTTTACTTTCAACTTGAAGTTTTCTACCACCATCGTGTCATATCCTAGTTCGATTATTGTACCGTGTAATGTGCTGCACATGCATTTTTTAGAGTATGCTCTATTTATGGTATACTAGAGTAATTTAAGCATTTAAACGTGCTATTAAGGTTATAATGGAGATCACAGATAGACCATAAATGATTCTGAACTCGATCAGAAATTTCTTGAAAAATTTTTGAAAACTCCAAAAGCTATGGAATGAGTCCAGACGAGCTTTAAAAGCCCTAAAATGTGCTTTGACGATTTATGTGACACTTTTGAATGAAATTCTAACGATTTTACTTAATAGTATTTTTATATGAATAGTGAATCCAGGTGAATACTATTTCCACTTGAATAGTGATTTTGAGGACCCAACCTCGAAAATTTGAAAAATACTTAGAATAAGTATTAGAGTCTAATGATACTACAATGGATCAAAAATAAGCCCAATCGAATGAATTTCGAGAGTTTCGAAAGTTTAGATTTAAAATGCCTTTTTTGGAAAGTAATGGGTATTAAAGATTTTAAACCCATTCGAATTTTTTTTAAAAGTAACCAATCAATAAGTAGTGACCCTAATTAGAGAAGTTCATGGTCAATTTGAAGATAAGACGATTGTGTAATAATTTCGGGATTAAATTCAATTAGTTGGTGAATTAAATGCATTAAAGGGCAATTTGGTCTTTTTACATGATATTAGTGGATCGATGATTCATTAAGATGACCGATGAGAAAATGATGTGATGAGTCATTAGAGAAAATCAATAGGAAAGTGACATATATAAAGCGTTAAAGGAGTACAAAAAGCAAGCTTAAGACATAAGTTGCTTCATTTCATAAGTTAACGTGAGAATGAATGTGAGAGTGCACGTAAGATTAGAAAAGAAGAGAGAGCAAGGTGGTTACGACCATGGATGGGAGAAAGGAAGGAAGAGAGAGAAAAAGAGAAAAGAAAAGAGAAAGGAGAAGAGAGAGTTACGACTTAGCCATAGAGAATCATCCAAGGAACTTTTCATGCTTTTCTACCTCCAATCAAGCATCCAACAAGATACCATAGCCATCCAAGCGAAGACGAAGCAGAAAATGGGTTGGTAAGCCTACTATTGTTGTTGAAAAATTGGATTTGTTGGGTTATAGGTTAGATTTGGTTTTAATTGTGTAAATTGCACCCTTTTGACATGATATCAAGATTTGATTGCATTGGAAGCAATTGGGAGAAGAAAAATCAAGAAAACTACATGTGGAACCTTAGTGAATCTTAGTCAAAGGTGAGATCTATTGCCTAAAGTGTTTTATTTTGCCATTTGATGATTTAAGATTAATGAATAACATTAGGAAGTTAGTTTAATAATGAAAAAATGGAAGAAAAATCGTGGAAATAACTAGATGAATTTTCAACCATGGCTAGGGTTTTTAATGTCTTATGATCCAAAATTCTACTTTGATGTTTTATGATGGTCATAGCATGATTTTGATGGTAACGAAGTAAATAATGAAAAAGAATTGATTTGGAATTGGTTTTGGTTGAAATTAGGCCAAGGGTGCTTGATTTTGTAAAAAATTTGATAATAAAATTTTGTAGCTTAATTGTGTGTAGTAAAATGTCATGGAAGTGAATTTGGATTGGTTTTAAGTGTTAGAAATCAAATGAAATTGAATTGGAAAAGTTTAACATTAAATATGCTAAGTTTAGCCTTAAGGGAATTTTTGGTATAAAAGTATGGTTACGATGTAATGACCATGTGAATGTGATTAAGGATGGTAATTAAGTGTATTTGTTGTATTGGAATTATTAAATGAAGTGTTATGTTATTATTTGGAGAAATTTTAGTATATGGAGTGTGTGTGGAAAGTAATAAAGTTGACATAGTTTATGGTGTAATTGATTGGAAAATGTATTAAGGAGTTGAATGTATTCGTATTATGTTTTCATATCAGAAAATGAAGCCAACAGAAAGATTTCAAAGTGGTGAAAAGGAAACTAGCAAGTTGTGAGTGTATTTTAATTGTTTTATATGAATATATTCTTTGTAAAAGAATTGATGACATGTGAGTGGACTTTAAATTGAATTTATGCAAATGGTTTTCATTTGATTATGAAATGAATATTTATGTTGAGTTTTGTGCGAATGATATTTTACAAGTAAATATTGCTAGCATAAGATTATGCTTTAGCAATATATGAGTTGTAAATTGAAAGTTAAATTTTGTATGATCGGAAATTACATTGAAATTATACATTAAATTGAATGATTATGAATTGAAAAAGTAAGAGTTGCTTTTTGCTATAGTACATTGTTAGGCTTTATACTGGTTTTTAGTGGTTAACCTATTACGAGGAAGCAAAGTAAAACCAGCTTTGTAAATAATGGTTAATCAATCAAAGGTAAGTGATGTAGAACTAGCTCCGTGATTTGTTACATGTAAGCGATGTAGAATTAGGTCTGTAACTACTAGCAGTTAATTTGTTACGGGTAAAAGATGGAGAACTTACTCCGTAAATAGTAGTTAACTAGTTATGGGTAAGCAATGCAGAATCAACTCCGTGACTTTATCCCTAGTGTATCGTACGGTAAAGAAACTGGTGAAAAGCTACGTTGAGTAATGAAAGTCATGAAAATAATAATACCGCCACTATTTATTTTTAAAAGTGATTTGAGAGGTACCGTATAGTACCAATTATAGTAGTTGGCTTATTTTTAGTATAAAAGTTTTCAGAAAATTTATTGCCAACACTGTTTATTATTTAAGGAAAAAGGAAAAAGAAAATTGGAACATGTAAAATTGTATATTATGAGTTTAATGTCAAAAAGCATTTCGAAATAGTATTATAAAAAAGTTAAAATTGTGGTTTATGAAATGTTTTGTTATTACCAGATTAGATGATGCAAAAATTAATTGTTATAGCAAATGCTTCACCGTAAGATTTATGATTGAATGAGAATATTTCAGTTATGTTGTTTAATAAACTGATTAACACTCACTGAGCTCGTTTATCTCACCTTTATTTTATTTTTTTAAACAAAACATCTCATGTATGCGTATATGTGCTACTGTAATTGGGACTCCGTTGCAGGATTAGTTGTATCATAAGGTGCTGTTGTGCTTGTGTTATTTATGCATGTAATATTTTTTAAATTATTTTGGAAAAGGTTCAAAAGTGTGATCTTGTAAATGTTTGTGGGATTGTAAATATCTTTTACTTAATGAACTATGAGGGCTTTGATCCTCATCGAGGTTTTTAAAATGTTAAGATTTATATGTTTGTGATTGCTCGTGATGTGGACCTGAGGTCCCATTTTAGAAGTTTAGATGAATATGAATTACTAAATGTACTTCAATCATGTAAGGGATGTCAAAAAGTAGTCGTTATGCTCCCGAATTTTATAAAAAGAATTTCCACTATTTTCATGATTTTAACTTTTAAAGTATCAAAAAGTTCGGGAGGGCCCTATTCGAGTTCCAAAAGGGAACTTCGAGATAGGTCCTTTTAGGTAATATCAGAGCCAGGTTTTGAAATGGGGTTGTCTCTATAAATTTTATCTTGTCAAACTAGAAAGTTTTGTTATTTTTTATACATTTGATTTTGAAAATGTCTAATGTTAAATGCACAACATTATGCACCTATGAAACTTTAGCGATCCCAAAACCACACTAGAGGCTTCAGCACTTAAAGTAGCTTCAGTTAGGGAGGTGAGCATAGGAATGGTTCAGTAAACATTTTTCTTTATGAATCAACCCCGTCTGGAACAGTTAATGCTGACCAAATCGTTGGTGAAATTTTGTTTTTACCTTGAGTGAACAAGATAGATACGGGTAGCAGCACTAAGCTAGCCACAAGATGCCCTAGTAATGTCAAGGAGTTTATCGAGCATATTTGTAAGTTAGGCGTAAAATCGTTCAATGATAGTGGAGATCTCGAAAATGACCTAATTTGGATGGATCGGGATAAGAATAATAAATTTAAACAGTTTGGTGAAAAAAGGATGAGACGAGGAATGTCATCTAGTTAGAGGATAGTTAGACAACCCATAAGGTCTAAAGAATCCCGAAACACTAATAACTTAATACCACAGTGTGGCTAATATGGAAGGAAACCACCTACATAGGCTGGGGTAATTGTTAGTAATCCAGCAAGTTGTTGAGCATACACTTGGTATGGTGATAGGTACGATTACAGTTATTAGTGATGACTATATTTAGATCAACCCCAAAACTATTCGTATGTGCTAAAAGATTGTGTTTGATAGATTAGTGTTGTAACATCCCGTTCCCACATAACGGGTCGGATCAAGGAAACGGGTCTATAAGAAGACCAATGAGAGAAGTAAGGACAGACATACCTCATGCTCATGCAATTGTGAAAGTGTGATTTTTTGCACATGA
>JANQBM010000009.1:16205304-16225707 GCA_025594535.1 Erythroxylum domingense | reverse complement strand
TATGTGATGCCATGTGGAGTTTAGTAGTGATCGCACGTAGCACTTCCTTATCTTAGGATATGTATCGGAATGACCTACGGGCGTCCCGGTGCGTACTCTAGGGTAATGGGGTATTACACATCCGATGATTACTAACGATAAGGAAGAGATAGTTCTAAAAGATCCATCTGAATGGATAAGAGCCGAAGAAGAAAGGGCAATTGAAAACTCACAAGCAATGCATGCGATTTTTAGTGTTGTTGATGAAGGACGTTTCTCAATGATATCAGCCTGTGAATCGGCCAAAGAAGCGTGAGATGCTTTATAGACTATTTATGAAGGATCCAAATTGATGATAACGTCAAAATTACAAATGTTAGCTGTGAGGTTTGAGGAAATGAAAATGGATGAAAATGAAACCATTGGGGACTTTCATGAAAGATTGCGAGATATAACAAATCAGGCGCATCAATTTGGAAAGAAATATTCTGATCAGAAACTTGTCAAGAAGACGCTGAGATCATTGTCTCCAAGATTTATTCCAAAAATTACAGCAATAGAGAAAGCCCACGACATCAATGATTTATCATTGGAGAAGATAATCAGAATTCTTACAAATTTTGAAATGAATCTTTTAAGGGATAAGCAAGAAAGAAGCAAAGGATCGACATTACAAATTAAAACTCAAAAAAGTGAAAGGAAGGTGAAGAGAATCAAATTTCATGAGTGTCAAGGCTTCGGACACGTTCAAGCTGAATGTACTAATACTTTGAAGAAGAGAAAAGGAAAATCCTTTACTAGCACTTAGAGTAAGAATGAATCTGAGAGTGAATATGGTAGTGAAGAAGAAATCGCTAATGGTAATGTGTTAGTTGTTTTACATAGCAAAAGTCCAGTTACTTGTTTAACAGTAACCGAGAAGAAAGTAATTGAAGACGAAAAATTGAGTAAATTAGGAAATTTTGAGAAAAACATAGACGATTCAGCTCAAAGGTCGATCTCAGATTATGATAGTAATGAAAGTGGTTCAGGTGATAAAAAGGAGAATATTTATGAGACTTGCGAATTAATGTATGAAAAATGGGTAAAAACATGTAGAAAGAATGAAAGATTGAAGGAAGAGAATCTCTCCATGAAGAACACCATCCAAGAGTTAGAAAAAAAATTGATGGTAGCTTTAAACGAGCTTGGTGAAGTCAAACTAAAGTTATCAAGTACTGAAAAGGGTTTGAGAATGCTAAATGGAGACACAAAAAAGTTGATCGAAATCGGTAAGATTAAAGGGGATCTTCAAGACATTGGTTACAAAGGTGAGTGTTCTAAGATGAATGAGGAGAAAAATGATATGTCTAGATCTGTCTGAGAAGAAGAAACATCGAGAAAGAATCGAAGATTTGTATCCACGTGTCATTTTTGCGGAGTTATTAGGTATATAAGGCTAAGATGTTATCAGTTACTACAGATGCTATTTTAAAGAATCTAAAGCTGAAGAATTCTACGTCCCTCACATAAATTTCAGAATCAGCCTTTAGTACTGAAATCTAATTGGGTTATAAAGCGTCAAGAACAAGCACAAAGATGTAGTGAAGGAAAATCAAGATATTGTTCAGATTCAAAGTTAGTTACCTCTTTTGAAGCAAATGTTCAAATTGAAGACAAGTTAGTTACTTCAGATGAAGAAATCAATCAGACAGTTGATGACCGAGATAATGTAATGAGAAATAATCCCAAGTTTGAATTTCTTCGAGGAGCACCAAGACTGTGTGCTTTACATTTTTGAAGTATAGTTTGTTGTTTTTTATTAAAACAAAAAAAAGAGGAAAAGAAAAGTAAAACAATCGTTTTCTTAAATTCTTCTTTAGTTTTTATGTTTCCATTGTCGTCCCATCCTTTTAGTAGTTTGCATTGTGACTTTTATTTTGCTTCACCGAAAACGCTTCAGCTCTCTCATTAATATAGGATTCTTTCTCAGCTATTTCGCTCTCTTTCGGGCATATCTCTCAGTGTTTTGAATGATGGTAAATTTTCATCTTGACGTGCTTATAATTCTTCCGCTACACCTATTGTTGATTAATATGATTATACGTTTTGACAATGTTTTGTCCCAAAGGGGAGTTATTAGATTGTTTATGGTAATTGTTCGATTCAGGGGAGATTTCAAGATATATGTGTGATTATTTGTCTTGCTTTTTGGCATTTTTTGTCCCAAGGGAGAGAAATTTGGATGATTGGATATTTGATGGATGTTCTTTGGAAATTGACCTTGGATTGAGGGAGAGTATTTTTCATATAAATTATGAATTCAATTTCTATATGCCCAATTATGTGACTTAGAGGGAGCTTCGGACTTGTGACAAATATGCTAAAAAGGAGGAGATTGTTAGATATATGTTAAATATATCTATTTTATTTTATTTTGGCATATTTTTAAATTGGCTTTTATTTATCATCTTGAATTCAAATACCAATTGGATAATATTATAGATAGAATAGAATTCTATCTTGTATAGGAGTTGATTTGGTGAAGGATTATTTGAGGGTATTGTGGTATTTTTTACCTACATATACAAAGAGTTTTCTGCCAAACACTATACGTTGTTGCAAATTTTTCAGGAGATATTCAACATGTTAGACTTGCAGCAAAAATACATGTTGTTGCAAACAGACATAAGACTTGCAGTATATTTGGTGAGTGTGTGTGTAGGTGTGCATAGGAAGTGAGTGTAGTGGGTGTGTTTTTCAGTTGGTTATATACGCATGTGTCACTTGGAAACTAGATGAGATTTACGGCAGAAAGTGCGTGAGTGCAGTGGGTGAGTTTTTTGCTGATTGTATACGTGTGTATTGCTTGAAAATTTGTGGGAGTCACGGCTTGTGTTTTGTGAGTGAAGTTTGCATGTTTCAGCTGATAACATACGTGGGTGGTGTTTTGAAAATTTCATGGGAGTCACGACAAAGGGTGTAGGTGTGCGTATGAATGGCATGTGAAAAGTGATTTGCGAGTGAATAAAAATCTGAAGCTGATTGGTGTGTGGTGCGTATTTGGGCTGCCTATCTATATGTTCTACACAGTTCTTTACTAATCGTATGGTAGTTGATCAAGTTGGAAATTATCCTTGTGGAGTGACTCACGTGTACGAACAACTGTCAGATCTTTCTCGAAGGACCTACAGTCATTGGGAAGTTGTTATTTGTCTCTTTCTCAAGTGTTTTTTATTACGCTAAATTTTGTCTAATCACTTGAGTTATTTATTTATAGTTCTTCAATGATAATATTGTTGAGTAAAATCCTCTATTGAGGTTAACACAAGTTAGTCATATTATCGGGAGTGAAAATCTTTCACGAGTAGTAAGATCGAGAGATAGTGTCAAGGGTGAGTGGTGTAGGCATAGTAAAGCTTTGAATAAATCTATTGTATTTCAGTGAAAGATTTAGTCTGGGTAGGGCCTCGCAGATGTAAATAAAGAGTGCCAAACTACGTTATTAAATTTCTAATGTCATCTGATATTTTTTGCTTGATTGATTTTTATTTTTATTTGTGCCAGAAACAATCACATAAAATTGAATAGTTTGCGAAATAATTGACCTATACGGTTTTCAGATATCAATTTTTGTAGCATTCACAACAATTTGGCCCTCATGTTTTAATACGCTGAACTATTATTTGTATTCCTCATTCTTTTAATACATTTTAACTTTAAAAAAAAAACAAATTGGGTTTACATTCTCTTATTGGAGATTTCTTTGTTTCTACATTTCCAATTCATTTTGCTGCTCCTGTACCTTCATGTACCTGTGCATCTTTTTCTTCATCACAAGTTGGAAAAGATTGTTCTTGGGACTTTGTTTGAACTTGATCACCTTCTTTCCCATACAATAGCAGGTACAGTCCGGTGATAACAATAACGCCACCTAGTATGCTGAATTAGCTAAAGATGAGTTAGGGGCATTCTTAATCAGAAACAAACGAAATTTGATTACCTTCCAGCGTGCAGTTCTTCGCCAAAAAGGAAGAACGCCAGAATTTCGACCAACATGGTTGAAAGGGGAGTAAACATGGTCACAAAGACTGGTCCTTTTTGCTTTGTGCACCATATTTGAGCCAGGATGGATAAACCACAGCTTAGGATTCCCTGACATTCGTTAATCATAATTTTGGCACATACAAAGTTGTTAGTTATCTGATTGACTTCATTTTTAAAGAACTAGGTACAAATTAACAACATTAATAGATTACATGTGAGATTATCGTGTATTATGATATGTTGACAACTGGATCAGTTTTTCAGAATGAAATAGTTCATAGTTTTAAAAATATACAATGTAAGATTGAAAGCGAGTTACGGATGTACTGACAGAATACATAATGGACCAGAACTCCATATTGAGGCTGATAGACCACGCTGCTCGTTTGTGTTGTAAGAACGCAGTGATCAAAGCTGATTGAACTCCTCCGACACAGTTTATCCAAGTTGTAAACGACAGTGGTGCAGGATATCTCTTTAATGCATATGCCTGCAGGAAGGAAGGAAGAAAGGAAGGAAATGCATTTTTCATCCTTACGATCAAGAAACTATCTGATTTACGTCTTTCTATACTCCTTAAACACATTACTACAATTGTACATGTGAATAACCCTGGAGTTAAGGAGATAAAAAACCTGCCAGATGAACCATATAGACCATGATATGCAACTAGCAACCACGAGAATTGATCCCTTTATCCAGTTCTTTGGGACAGGATTACTTCTCATATGTAAAGGAGAAACCTGCGAACTTTGCACCCGAGGTCCTTTGTATAATGTAATGGTCAACACCCCAGCCAGTGAGAACAAGGTCCCAAGAATTTTAGCTCTACCACGCCAGTTCTTTATATCAACAACCTCTAACCTATACCAAATTCTCAGTGCTCAGGTCAAATAAATAAAGATATATGGGTGATTGGTTATAAGCATCCCACCTCAGTACAATTGCAAGTACAAAAGTGATCGAGGGAATGGTGTTGATCACTGCTGTAATAAAGATAGGAGAAGTACAACTCATGCTTGCAAAGTACATGTTGATGGTTAAACTGCATCTGTTAAAAATAAAAAAATATAAAACTGTAAAGTCCATGTCCATTAAAAAAGATCATATGGGCTCAGTTTACCAAATACCCTAGAAAAGAGAGACCACACATCTCCAAAAACAATACAGGTCTCAGCTTTGGTCTGACTTTTCTGCGGAAAGAATACAGAACAATATCAGGTACTAAAAGGTTTCATAAACTAACAACTGCGGATGATGTACCTAAAATAATCTACTATGTAGGAAAAGTACTACATAATGATATGCCTCATAAAATCGTGTATACTTATATGTAAGATGTACCTCTCAAGAAAATAAGCGAAAGGAAACACCACGACACCACCTAATATATGCCGATAAGTCACGTAGACATGTGGGTTCAATCCAATATCAAAGGCAGCTTCAGTGATGAAATAGAGGAACGCGTAACAGATTTGTGCAAAAATCATTAGAAAATGTGGCAGAAACCTCCAGTAAACCACCCTGTAGGCATATGCAATTGCCATTACTCTAGCAAATGCGGCTAGCTCTTTTAACCCCTCAGCTTGTTTATAGTTTATGCACAAAATATGCATCAATACTTTTGAAAGTTGATGGAAGCATACTGTACAAATTATGCTTCCATGTTGTGTGAATTATTTTGTGCTTTATGAAGCACCAACTTGGAAAACTGGCAGGAGCTATTTAGTGGGACTGCGGAATCCAATATATCTTACTTCAAAACTAAATATGGTAGCTGTCTGGTATGACAAATGTTCATGCCATTTTCAGATGTAATATCCACGTGCTCAAATGTGCAACCAGGATTTCACTATATACCCAGATGATGAAATTAGTTGATCCATGGAGTAGTAAAGTGATACTTGGAAATTGGAATTAGTACCGAACAAGTTTTGATTTTGACATTGTAGAATGGAGTCAAAATATCTATTGCACGACTATATGCTTTGACGATGTCATGTCAGCGATGCCTTAAATTAAGCTCGAAGTGTCAGTTCACTTTTATATAAGATTGTGCCTTTTCGAGTTAATATGATGCTGCAGAGAATTGGTTCAAGTTGCAGAGGAAGCATTTTATATGAGTTGGAATGAAAAATCACCATTCACTGCCATATCGTAGGAACCAAGAATATATTCGAAGTCTGTTTAACTTATTTTACCTTTTCTATATTCTACAAGGTAGGCACCTTTTGTCTGCCATCACAGTATGAGAATGTATCGCCATAATAAGGTGAATGTATGCAAAGAATTTCATTCTTTCTGATGAAGAAGTCTTAAGTTGGATTCACAGCTAGTCTTTTAGTGAGTAATAATGGATTACTGCCGAAGTAATACAATCCATCAACTCTTGCAAGTTACGACTAGCATGAATATCGTCACTAGTCTTTTGTGAAGTGATATATTTATTTTCGAATAATCTCATCTATCAAGATCCCATACTGGCCATCTTGTAAGTTAAAGTCAGGATTAATGCATGTTTCCCTATGTCTACGTAGAGATCACAAAGCAATATAGAGTTCCAGGGTAGAAAATAGTTTAATACATAAAGAATAAAATAGTTATTTTTAAGAATAAAAAAGATGAGGCATATAATAAAATAGTTATTTTTAAGAATAAAAAAGAATAATAAAGAATAAAATAGTACATAAAGAATAAAATAGTTATTTTTAAGAATAGAATAGTTATTTTTAAGAATAAAAAAGATGAGACATATAATAGAATGAGTATTATTTTATTTAATTTACCGATAAGAATTTGTATATTTTGAAAATATAAACTTAAAATGATAAAGAAATAACAAATAGAAAGAACCAAAATATCCTCATCATCATCATCATCATCATCATCATCATTACATTATTATTATTATTATTGTTATTAATAATAATAATAATAACAATAATAATAATAATAATAATTTTTCTTTTTCTTATTATTATTAATTTCATTATAAAATATATATATTAAAAATATTTTACTAAATTTGTCTCAAGTTATTTTCATATATTTTGGTATTTAATTTGACGGAAATTTAATAAAAAGTAGCTATTAGTATTTTTGGGTATTTTTATATAATTTATAATAATAATTTTTTAAAAAAAATTAGTGAAACTGTTTGAAAGGAAGGTTATAGTTTTATATCCTAATTTTATTAATTAATTTCCAAATTTTTTTAATATAACAAATTTATGTATAAGTAAAAAAGGAATCACTTAACAATTGCTAAGATTTTTCATTTATCATTTTTCATACATCATATCATTTTTTTAATTAGAAAAATCTTGTTATAAATTTAATTAAAAAATTTAAAAATTCTAACAAAAAATAGAAAAATATTGATTGATTATCTTCTTTTCTTTAGCTAATATTATTTGAGCCATAGGTGAAGATAGGAACGTGATCTTGACAACCTCTTTGCTTGGTATGAATGAACTGGGGGAGGTGACACAAGAAGAACTTATTTCTTCACATTTAAGATCAGTGACATACCAATAAAATGCATAAGAAACATATACACATGTCCCTAGTGAAGCTATTCAGAATCTGACTTCTTATTTATCGCCTAGTTGCAGATATTAAACATCAAACTAGGATCCTAACCGTTACCATATTTCAGGGAACTTTGTCCATTGATGAAGAAGAAGAAAAGCCGTCATAAGAGGATGTTTGAAACTGTACTGCAGAGTTAAGGTTGTGATCCATCTCATCATAGCCATGGAACGAGTTCAAGTGTGCTACTACTTGGGAGGCTTCCTTCTACAAAAAAAAAAACCTTTTTTAGTAGGCAATGGTTTTAGGTCCTTGGATGAAAGATATCCCCACAAAGCGTGCCATTTCTCACCTCTGCTACATCACTTCTATGTTCAGCAACTTGGGAACTGAAGTTACCTTCTCCAAGTGCTGGAACATCATTACTCTCTGTTATATTTTAATCATGCTCGAAGTCCAGCATAGGACTCGATTCATCTTCCACGTTAGGCATGCATTGGGGATTTTTCTTCAACTTTCATAGAACAAACCCCACCCTTTACACAATTTGATCAAATATGTATCATAAATAAAAATAAAAGGTATTTACTGCTGATCATATTACCCTACCAAGCATACAAGTTCATGCACAAGAAATCAATCTAGTAATGGAGTTTTTTCTTACATCAACTTGGAAAAATGAAGGAGACCTTTTCTTAGTTTTCATGAGGCTTAGAGTCTCCTGATCTGTACCTGGTTTGGAAGGTTAAGGGCTATAGTATATTCGTGAATGACCTAATTGGTCTTTACTCCATTGGGAACACGACATTCATAGTACACCAATGTCTTCTTAATACCAATTTCCTCATTGGTGCTCTCGCTCTTCACTTTAAGATCCCTACCAGTGGCTTTCCAGTAACCAAGTTTGGTTCTTCTGTTGGCTTTCTTATTCTTGAGTACCTATAAATCCCAGGACTAAAGAAATACCAGTTTGGATTATCCGAGTTAATTTCTGAATTCCCTATTGAAGACATTGTATGGAGTTGTCTAACTAACCAGACATTTTCAAACAAAATAACAAAAAGGTTATGCCTATGTACTTGTGTTAGTAGCTGGATCCCAAGGTTCAAACTTGCACACATTGAGCTCAGGAATTTCACTGACTTCATAATCAAAACCAAACATCTTCAGCCTTAAGTAATGGTCATCAGTTCTTCATCCGTCGGACTAAACTTGTAGCCAACCGCATTCTCTAACTTAAAATCATAACCTGTGCTTGCCATCTTGAATGGTCAACTCCCTCTATTTATAATATTAAGCAAACGGTAACACCTGAAAGTACCAAATCAAAACCCAAAAACACAAAAAGAAAGATTTTTCTTTTCCTTTTACTCACCAAACGAGAAGCTTATAACATTAGGATCAGAAGTTGACTACAATGAGACATGTAGAAGAGAATCAAAACATATATAAGAAGAAAGGCTATAACATTTCAGTTGAGCATATCAAGTTACCAATAGTTTCAAGTCAAAGTCTCAACTTCATTAAGAAGTTTGCTAATCTGGTGACTAGAACATCCTTTAAAGAGAGCTTTGTAATATAAGATTCGACTGAATGTAACAACCTGCTCGACAAACTTAAGGAAAATACCAAGATCCGAACATATAATATAAACCATGATCAAGAATTAAAGGTCATAAAAGGTCTAGTATAATTAGCAACAGGAAAGCAGGAATAGAGGTTAAAAATTACTTAATGTAGTGAGAATAAGAGAGACTAGGGTATGTGGTTAGAAATTCCCGGTCGAAATAGGCTAACATAAAATTGAGTATGACCATTGTGATAAGCCTAGCGGGTGGTATCCCAGCCGCAGTAGACCAATCCTTTCCTTTTTAATCCAAAATAGGTATTATTAAAAACAAACCTCCATTGACAGTATCACTGTACCACTTCATCCATTGAATGAAATCGAAGTTATCAAGCGGACTTTCTTTAATGAGCTTATTCACCTCAATATGCTGCAATAGAACCACAAAAAAATTTCAAAAAAGAATAAGAAAATCAAATCCGATATAGAATTCACCAGAAAACTTCTCGAGAACTAACCTTAGTGATCTTTAGCTGTTAAAGACGTCTTGAAAGATCTTGTATTTCTGGATCATCTCCTACTTGCTCTTGATGTCAAAGTTGACTTTGTGCATTGATACAACTCTGGGATGAACAACGTCTATCACTTGGTAGTGAACGGCGCTGGAGCAAACCTAAAATTTGCCACAACTTAACCAATTTCTTCGAGAAGAGTAGATATCAGAAGCAATTGGAATTTTGCCTCAAAATAGAGAAAAAACTCTTCAACTTTGTAGAGATTGAGTTGAAGAGTGGAGTTGATCCAGGAGAGAATCTCAGATCTTCTAACGAAGTACTCTGCATCCATCTGACCTATATTCGTTTCCATTATTGGTCTATGCGTTGTATGGAGTAGAGAGTCAGAGATAGAGATGGAGGGATGAAGAAGATTTCTTTAACTACCTTAGAAATCCACCGGTGAGTTGCTCGGAGAATTACGACTATAACAAAGAACGAACAATGATGGAGAAAAGCATAAGAGTGGAGACGGTGGGAGGAGAGGGACGAACTTGTCCAGAAGTGAGAGAGATGTGTTTACCTATTATGGATGTGCATGGAATAGGTAAAGACAAGGTCATATGATTTTTACCTATTCCCTTATGTCTAAGAATGGTTAATCTTAGGAATAGTTATTCTGTTAGCTTTTTTTCAACCAAACAATAGAATACCTAATAAGTAGGAATAGATTGGTAATAGAATATCTATTACCCTTAACCAAACAAGCTGTAATGGAATAAAGCTATTAAGAAAAGGATTCGATTATATAGCTTGCAAGTGGTGGTTATCTGTGGTCACTATTTGCCATGATAAAAGGCATTTAAATCAATAATATTTATTTGTAAAATTTTGATTAATACAGCGAGGAGATATTATGGGCATGCAATAAAAATCATAAGTCAACTCCAATTCGAAGCAAGTCTTTGTTGCTTTCTAACTGCTTCTTCATTTTGCCCTAGAATTTTCATGTGTTATAGGTTTTTAACATGAAAACGATGGTTTGCTTCTTGGCTACGGTTGATTTGCTTTGGCAATATCTTTGAATATAGTGTGGGATTCTTCTATGGAGTTATTGGCTACCATATCTAGTGCTAGTTTAATTGTAGTAGTACTTAAGTGTTATTTCCCATTAGTAATTAAAAGTACCAATACTTTTTTATAGTTCTTCTATTTTTCAACGTGGTGCTTTGTAAATTGTTAAATCTCTTTTAATGATGGAGGAGAATGTCGAGTGTATGTGCTATACTCGTGCTTTCGGAGTGAGATATGCTGGAAGTGGTATTGTTATTTTCCAAGGTTGTTTATAAAGTTTGAACTCTGATGCAACTACCGTGTATTTAAAAGTTTCGAGATGGTTTTCTTCTCTTTATATACAGACTATTCATGAAGTTTACATTGTGGCTAAGTTTAGGATCTACAGAAAGCTAATTGGATAATAAATTTCAAGAGAATTGTTGTTATGTACATTTAAATGTTAGTGCTTCAGTGTGAAAGTAGAAATTGCTTACTGGAATCAGAATATTTAATTGGTGAATGGGTTGGACAAGCTCTTTATAAGATGCATTAGTTATGGCATATAGTTGATATGCATAGTACTGACTTTTGTTTCGGAGTATAGTGGTCCCTGTTGCCAGTTGCATATTGAAGAATCCTTGTCATGATTTTGTTATAATGGGAATGTAGACGCTTATTGTTCAAATGTTGTTGCAAATTGATTGATACTTTAGTAATCTTCCATTAAAATTAATAATATAGTGATGTAGAGTTGATGAGCATGTCTAATAAATTAATACTTTATATTGGTGATTTCGATGTATCTAGTATTTTTCTTCCTTTTTATTGGTTTTAAGATCAATGACACGGGTTTGCTAGTGAAATGATTATCTTGATGATTATTGTCTGGTATAAGTTTAAATATGGCTTCTCTGTTATATACATTAAATATCTGCCCCACTGCCCACCATTTCTTTCCAATTTAAACCATGATTTATTCAATTTGTATGGAGCAAATGTTAGTCCTTTTGAGGTTTAGACAACAACACTTCTTTTAGAAATCTTGTACTTTGAGGTTTAGGTTTTTAGGTAATAAACTAGGAGTGGCCTTTGACATTCGTGTTTTGAGAGTGTATGATGAACATTATACATTGATGGAAGATGAAGCCTATAATTATGATATACTCACTTGGATTAATGTTCAAAATTGTTTAGGAGAAGGGTCGCGACCATGGCAAAGTCGTACGATTCTGTATTTGTTGACAAAGAGAAGATCTATCTATGCAGAAAGGTTGTTTGACTTATTATTTTATTTAATTATTGTTTGCTTGGCATATTTATGCACATCCATTTGTAATTTTGTAGTATCTTCATTACACATTACATGTGGGTCTAACATAAACAACCTCTCTACTCTGTAAGGGTAAGGCTATATACTATCAAACGTCTCTAGATCCTACGCCTCAGTAAGACTTCAACTGGGCGTTGATGACAATGATGATGATGGGAAAGAAGTACATATATAGGATTCAGATCATAAAATACAGACCTTAGTTTTGGAATTTGTAAGTGCTTTATGGAAACTATTAGTAACCTTTTGATCACTGATTTAGCTATAGAGATTAAGTGCTTTTAAACTGTCATGTTTGTCTTTCTTCATCAAGCTTTATTCTTATTTTTTAAAGTATTTTTAACATTGTTGAAGCTATGGATGCACTCAATACATATATGTTGCAACACTTGCTTTTTGTTTTAGTCTCAGGTTGGATTATTGAGTGCTTACAACATAAAGAAGTTCTACTTTGGAAGATACCAAATGGTTTTTGCTGAATTACTTTCCCATTCCGTCACCCTACTTTTTCCTTGCCTAATTGAAAATAAACTAGCTTAATTATGCATAATTTAAGGCACTATATCGATTTCGAAGTTGCTTTCATGATTCTTATGGTTTATCTTTCGTATATGATAGTCAACGTATGAAGTTGCTCTCAATGACATGGATAAACTTAGAGTTATTCTAGTTATGTTGTAATTTTTTGTAATGTCGGCATTTATAATTTGTAAGCTGGTCTTTGTATTTATTATTTTGTCTATAAGAATTGTTAAGGTTGTAATTAAAATCTTATATGCAAAGAATATTCTTTTTTTGGTATAATTTAATGATATTTTTATATACAATGTTTCAAATTATCAATTATATTTTTTATAATAAATTATCAAAAATTAAATATTAAATTCAATAATATAGATTAAAAATGTCACAAATAGTTATAATTAACATGGTATAATATTTCGTTAAAATGTATACTAAAAATTTGATTTTATTTTACAAAAAGTTTTAGCTACGTCTTCAAAAGTTTTTTGCTATGTTTCAGGTGGGTGTCAAACCAACAAAAATAAATCACCTTAATTCACTAAATACAAGTATAAAGTGAGTAGGGATCGTCTCTTTAGGAAATGGTAGATTTATCTCTTTTACAAAATTAAACAGTAAAATTGAGGGGTTTAAACTGATGAAAATAAGTTAACAATAATTCAATTTAAGAAAAGAAGACAAAGTTGTACATAAATTTAAGAAACTTAACAAGGGAGAAAGCTTCTAGTCAAAGGATGTGTTTCCACTTTAATTTTGTTACTTGATCATTGATGCAAAAAATCAAATCATATATTCATAAATAAACTGGTTATAGTTATTGACAAATGCTCTAAATAACCAATCTCTCCTTAATTTTTTTTAGTAATTAAGGGATGCTTATTAATTACTTATTGAATTAAAAGACAACCCCCGAAATTTGCCTAATAGGATTTAATATTCTGGGAGCATTAAGATCCAGAGAGACCCAATTCTAACCAACAAACACACAATCGGGTTCATTTAGATTACATTATCCATTCCCTTCATACAAATTAAACCACTTGCAAGGCGATAAAATTATGTCGAATGCCACTTTATTAGTCCAAACACAATTACAGATGTGCAATTTTAATTAGCTGTCAACAATTCCAGGATTATCAAATATAGGCCTTTTATTTAATAAATCCTAAAATAATCATAAACAATAAATACAGAGAATAAATAAATACTCATGAATATATAAGACATATATAAACAATTATATCCCACAATTCCATGGAATTAAGGCTTCAGTACTCCTTTAGCTAGAAATAATAATTTAGTTACAATCCATTGACAAGTAAGAACACATTAATATTATTAAAAAAATTCTTATGGAAGAGATTGGGAGAAGAAATCCAACGTGGGAGTGCCAAAAATTCGAGACTAAAGACTCACCTATGTACGGTTCTCTTATTTGAAAGCAAAAGATCGAAAGGAGAGTAGACGTCTTCCAAAACGAGTAGCTGCCGCCTCTTCCAAAAACTCCAACCACCTTCGTATCTCTCCTTTGAAAAGACGTCTTATTTTTTTCAAGAACCAACCTTTCTTAGACGTTTACAGTCTTCTTAAACGTCTAGAGTCCGCTACGTTTTTGGACTGCTCCTCTCTGCTGTGTTGTTTCATCTGTTAATCTAGACTCTGTTGTTTTTCTTCATCTAAGTTTTGTGCTTTTATTTCCTTTTCCGTTTGCGATGTCATTTTTCTTTGGGTTGGTTCGTTGCATTTTGTCCTTCGGCTGCCTACATTTTACTCCTATCTTCTCTGTGTTTTGAGCTATTATGCTATCATTTTATTCCTTTTTTTACTGATGGCTGACGCATTTTTTGTTACAAAAATAACAATAATAATTAAATTAGAACAACTTATCTGAATGTAAGGTGTTGTAAAAAATCACTGCTTTAAGTTGAAAATTCCTCCTCTACGATGCAATAGGACAATGGAATCTGACCTTAGGATTAATGCTTTCTCCATCAACTTTGATACACTCTAAAGGGTAGAGTAGGAACTGTCACCGTGACTTTAGAAAAGACAAAAGAGCAAATGAAAACTACAACAGGAAAAATCTCTTAATAAGGTAGAACCTGATGATGAGATAGTGTAAGAGAGAGAGTGAATGGAAAGGGAGAGGAGTAATGTGACTTTGTGTGTGAAAAAAAAAATATATATATATCTAAAAAAAATGAGAAGTTGGAGATTGATGATAATGGATTTAAAAGAACATTATCAACATTAACAATAACGTTGGTAGTAAATGTTGGAGTAAGGTCTAAGTTATGGACTAATACCAACAATTCCCCACTTGGTCCAAAACTTAAGAAACAAACTGTAGCAATTTAGGAGAAAAATAGGTGAATAACTAGGTGAACTGAGTCTTGAACCTGTTGTCCTAAGAAATTCGAAGACAGAACCTGCTAGAGAGTTAACAGCCTCAAAATGCCCTGGTCTTATGATCACTCTAGAGAGATAGCCTAAATACTCTTATAAAAGGGTGGCTAGCCCTCTATAATCATAAAGGTGAGTTTATCAATTGTGTAATGCTCACACCACCCAAACTCGAGCTATAGAACTCATTAAGGACTATACAATCTAAACTTATCAAACACAGTAAAGTCATGCTAGGGATGTAATTCAACAAGTGAATATATCTCAATATTATATACTACAAATAAAGTACAAGTAAGTAGTCACCACATAACTTCGTTTGACCCATTGAACTTGGTTTCCTAAGATGGGTGTTTATCACGAGGTTACTACACAGTTAAGCTTAACCCCACCCCTTTAGCATGCTCTAAAACTAGTTTCCTACTCAAGGCTTTTGTAAATGGATCTGTTAAGTTTCTCTCTGACTCGACATAGTATAGAAAAATTACACCATGTCTAATTAAAGTATAGACAATTTTATGTCTCAATATGATATGTTTACTTTTGCCATTATATGCCTTGTTCTTAGATACATGAATGGTAGCCTATGAGTCACAATGAAGAAACACAGAAGGAATTGATTTTTCCCAAAGTGGGATATCTGCGAAGAGATTCCTTAGCCACTCAGATTCCCTTCCTGCTAACTCCAAAGCCATAAACTTAGCCTCCATTGTTGATCTCACAATACATGCTTGCTTTGATGATTTCCAAGATACTGTAGCTCCTGCCAAGGTAAAAATATAACCACTAGTAGAGTGTATATCATCACTCTCCATAACCAAGTTAGCATCATAATAGCCCACCAATACAGGGGGAAGAGCAACAAAAGATAATCCATAATGCATAGAACCTTTCAAATACCTCAACAAACGAATCAATATATTTCAATGCTCTTGACTAGGATTATGAGTATACCTACTAAGTCTACTCACATAAAATGCAATATTAGGACGAGAATAGTTTATCAAACAACATCACACTACTAAGAATTTTAGCATACTCAGCTTGGTTTATACTATCGCCAAGATTTTCCTTTGAAGAAACACCAACGTCATAGGGAGTCTTTACTAGATCAACATCATAGTAACCAAACTTCTTCAGAATTCTCTCAACATAATGAGTTTGATTCAACCTAAAATCAAAGTCAGTCTTATCAACTTTGATTCCCAAAATAAAGTCCACAGGTTCAAGATTTTTCATATCAAAAGAAGACTTTAGCAAGCTCTTGGTAGTATCAATAATAGATAACTAGTACCAAAAATAAGCATATCATCCACATAAAGAGTTATGATTACACAACCATTGATATTAGATTTCAAGTAAATGCAAGAATCAGTGTCATAAGAGGTGAAACCATGTTTGAAAATCTCACTTTCAAATTTCTCATGCCACTGTTTGGGAGCTTGTTTATGTCCATACAAAGACTTAACCAACTTACACACCTTTTGTTCTTGGCCAGGCATTCTAAATCCCTCTAGCTGAACCAAATAAATTTCCTCATCTTTATCACCATTCAAGAAAGCTATTTTAACATCCATTTGGTGCACATGAAGTTTAAATACTGAGGTAATAGCAAATAACATCCTTATAGATGCAATTTTAGTAACAGGAGAGTAAGTGTCAAAAAAGTCCAATCCTTCTTTTTATTTTAAGTCTTTAATCACAAGTCTTGCCTTGAACCTCTTAATGGTTCCTTTAGGTCTCAATTTCTTTTTAAAAATTCACTTACACTCTAAAGGATTACACCCTCGAGGTAGATCAACTAAAACTCAAGTTTTATTAGACATGATTGACTCTATTCACTTACACTCCAAAGGCTTACACCCTCGAGGTAGATCAACAAAAACTCAAGTTTTATTAGACATGATTAACTCTAACTTACTATCTATGACTTCCTTTCAAAATGTAGCATCCACAAATCTCATTGCTTCCTCATAAGTTTTAGGATCTTCCTCAATAATATAAGTCACCATAAAAACATCATCGATCTTCTCAGATTTTGTCACTATAAAGGAAGTAGTAAATTCAGAACCAAAACTAATGTGTACTCTAGCTCTTTTGCTCCTCCTTAGTTCAACAATTTCGTCTTCGTCTATGTCATCATTGGTAGAAGAACTAGGGAAAAATTCTCTAGGAACTTGCACACTTACTTTCATAGGAAATATATCATCAAAGAACATTATATCTTTTGACTCTATAATTGGTCCATAAGTGTTATATCCCTCTTCTTTAACTATAAATCTATAGGCAACACTATTAGAGGCATATCCTACAAAAATTGAATCAACGGTCTTAGGCTGAAGTTTCTTCCTTTTATGTTCAGGTACAACAACCTTAGCAAGACACCCCATACTTTTAAAAAATGCAAGTTAGGTGGATAACCTTTCTAAATTTCATGAGACGTTTGATCTAGTTTCTTATAAGGAACTCTGTTTAGAACATAACAAGTTGAAAAAATAGCTTCCCCCCCACATAAAATTAGGCAAACTAGAGGAAATCAACATTGCATTCATCATATCCTTAAGTGTTCAATTTTTCCTCTCGGCTATTCCAATTTGTTCAGGTGTATAAGGGGCTAAAAGCTCATGAATAATGAATAATACCAATTTTTTTACAAAAATCAATAAGGAAATCAGCACTATACTCACCACCTCGATCAGACCTTAATCTCTTAAATTTTCTTTCTAATTGGTTTTCAACCTCAACTTTGTATTTCATAAACATTTCTTTTGCATCACTTTTATTTTTCAATAAGTAAATCTTAATAAATCTAGAATAATCATCCACAAAGGTAATATAATATCTCATGCCTCTTTTACTCATACAATTTTTAAAATCACCCAAGTCTGTGTGCACCAAGTCTAATAATTGTGACTCTCTTGTGATCACTGACTTAAAAGGTTTTTTAGAGTGTTTAGCCTCAACACAAATTGTACATTTTTCCATTTCATTAGTGATATGGTTTGGTAACAAGTTTAATCTTTGCATACTCTTAATTGACATCACATTCATATCCCTAAGTTTAGAGTGCCATAAGTCTAAAGACTTAACAATATAAATAGAAGATGTAGAAGCATTCATTTCAACGTCAAGTATAAATAAGCCCCCATTATAAAACCCTTTTCGAACAAAGTTCCCATTCTTAGTTAAAACCGGTTTATCAGAATCAAAAGTCAGTTTAACTCTGGCTTTGTTAAGTAATGCACCAGAAATCAAGTCTCCACGTACATCAGGAACAAATAAAACATTTTCTAACGCCATCACTTTTCCAAAAGTGAGTTTGAGAGTGACCTTCCCAACTCTTTGACAAAAACTTTGCTGGAGTTACCCATGTATACAAATTTACCATCAGTGGCATGATTTAACTCTTTGAATAGGTCCTTGTTGGTGTTGACGTGGAGTGTAACTCCTGTGTCAACTATCCACTTTACCAAATTTTCAGCAAGGTTGACTTCGAAAACCATAGCAATAATGACCTCCTCGTCATTACCAACTTTAACCATATTAGCTTGAAGCTTACCAAAGCTCTTCTGGTTACCCCGTTTTGTTTCCTTTCCCGAACTATTGCAGTTTCTGTCCTTAGCCTTTCTTCTCATAGTTGATTATAGTTTGACAATTAGCAGCAGGATTGCCTGGCTTGTGGCACCACCAATGGTCACCATCAATCCTTTTGCACTTCAACTGACCCTAATTATTGTTGAAAGACTTGTTTTGTCCACTATTCTTCTTGAAGTTATTAATATTTCTATATTCTACCATATAAGCCTTAACAGTAGGGACAAGGGTAAGTGTTTTATTCTTATTTTGTGCACGGTTGACATCCTCAATCTTTGTATGTCCTATCAAATCTTGAAGCTTCATGTCTTTCTTTTTATGCCTCAACTGGTTTTTATACTCATTCCATAAGGTAGGTAGTTTCTCAATAAGGGCATCAGCTTGAAACAACTCACACATGTTCATACCCTCGACAAGGATTTCAACAACTAGGTTTTCATACTCATGTAATTGGTCTATAATAGGCTTATCATCAACAACGCTAAACTTTAACCACCTAGAGCAATTACATATTTCTTAGTACCGGCATCATCCGTCCCTTATTTCACTTCTAAAGCATCTCAAATGTCCTTAGAAGTTTTGTACTTGCAGCTATATCAAACAAAAGGTTGATCATATAGTTGAGTAACACACCCCTAATGGTACGGTTATCCTTAGTAGTCTTAGGGTCGGTATCACTAGGAATCTCTTGAAACAGTACATAATCGATTTTGTATTGTTCAAAGTAAAAAAGAATTTTTTCAAACCATCTTTTGAAGTTTCTCCCATCTAGAGCTTTAATCTAGTAAGGTCAAGTATATTTTTTGGGGCCATATGAAAGATGCAGAACCTATGTGGGGTACAGTAAGTGTAAAGCCTACGTTTGTCTCATTCGCAAACGACATAATTCTAACTCATACTAAAATTAAATACAAAGTAGCAAAAATAAAATGCAAAAATTTCCAACAACCAGTAGCAAACCCAAAAATAGTAATAAGTAGAACAACATAATTTCCAACAACAGTAGTAATGTAGTAAATAGAAATTTTTTTGACTTAGATTGTTAGCAAAAATAACAATAATAATTAAATTGGAATAACTTATTTGAATATAAGGCGTCGTAAAAAATCATTTCCCTAAGTCAAAAATTCCCCTCTATAGTGCAACGAGACAACAAGATTTGACCTTAGGGTTAACATCTTCTCCACCAGCTTTGGTGCACTCCAAAGGGATGAGTAGGAACTGTCTCCATGACTTTAGAAAAGGCAAAATAGTAGATGAAGAATACAGTAGGAAAAATCCCTTAATAAGGTAGAACTTGACGATGAGATAGTGTAGGAGAGAGAGTGAATAGACAGGGAGAGGAGTAGCATGTCTGTGTGTGTGAAAAACCAACACACTATAGGTATATATATATACTTAAAAATAAGACGTTAAAGGATGATGATAATGGCATTAAAAGAATGTTATCAATGTTAACAATAACATTGGTAGTAAATATTAGAATAGGGGTCTAATTTATAGACCAACCAACATTTTTAAGTCCCAACTGCTACACATCTTACTTGCTTCTTCCTGCTGTGCGTTCTGATTGTTTGCTAGTGTCTCTTTTCGTTGTTACTGTTGTCTTCTTCTTTTCCTTTGTTATGTCATTTTTGTCCTATATGCTGATGGTGTTTATCTTATCTCAACCTATACCATTTTGGAGTTGTGGGCTGCTGATGTTTCACTCTTCTGCTACTTTCGTTTTATTGATTCCATTTGCATGTCTTGTGAATTCCTTCTGGTTGTTACTGGGTATGTTATTCGACTAATTTTAGCTTCTTTTCTCCAAAATAGCTCCTCATTGTAACATCCCGTTTCCAGAGAACGGGTCGGACCAAAGAAACGGGTCCAGATGTGGTAAATTACCACATCTC
>JANQBM010000009.1:16172893-16196937 GCA_025594535.1 Erythroxylum domingense | reverse complement strand
ATTCTTCCCATTTCATAGTCTCTCACTACCAAAATCACCAAAGCAAAACATGAACCTATCCACACTTCTCATGTACTACTTGAAATTTTTAAGAAAAGTTTCAGGGTCCAATATATGAGCTCTGAAAAATGGACCCGTTTTGCTCATGGTGTAAACTTTGGTTTCGCCATTTCTTTTTATGGGATTCTATCAAACCATTATATGTGTGCATTTTTCTTTAATTTTTTAAACACACTATATGACTGAATGTTCTGTTTTGATCATTGAAAAATACATGGTTTGATTTGAGTAATAATATGTTAACTGTGAGCTTGAACTGTGAATAATTCGATTGTTATATTTATATGTGATATAAAATTATGTATATGTTTGCTTGTATGTGTGTGGTTCGTCGCTAATAGCTATAACTGTATTAGTCACTAAGCTTCACAGCTTACCCCACTATTTTCCACTCTTTAGGTGAAGAACAAGCAGATCATTAAAGCTTGCAACTTTGGCAGACTCTTAAGAATTATTATTATCTTTTGTAACTAAGTTAGTTAGAATATCTTAGGTAGCCTTACAATCATACATACATGTTGTATTTTTTTGGATTATGCCACTGTGCTGATTCTTGGTGTGTAATTGAAGTTGTATAAACTTTGTAACATCTGAGAGATGAAACTTTGTCTTCTGGAGAAATGGATGAAAGAAGGTTGATGAACTTCTCTTTGTATATGTGCATAAAGTTTTCTCTGTTAAGTATCATTTTCATTGGGAACAAATTATTAGTTATTTAATGGCTTTTGTATGAATATTCTTAAGCAAATGGTTAATTTGGGAGTTATGTATGTATAGTCTATGATTGTTGGATTCGGGTCTTGTGATATTGGTAACAGTTTCTTTTGTCAAGTAGAGAGATAGAGGGGATAAAAATGTATTCTAAATCTTCAATGAATAAATTAAACTGATCTAGATAGAATTTGACAAAGATGTCCTCATAAAAGTTGTAGCTCTTTCTCTTAGCTTTTTATCGACATAAAGTTTATAATTTTTTGACTTCAAAATTGAAAGTTATAAAGATTAGAAGTGGGTGTGTGCAATAGAGTTGCACGATCATGCAATGGCTCTCACGCCCATGACTTTTTGTTGTCACAACCGTGACATTCTCATTTTTTTTGTATTTGTTTTTACTCCCAACCGTGACTTATGTTTATTTTATTTATTTTTACTTTTACCATTATTTTCCAAAAATCTCCAATTTTGGCACTTAGTCGCCATGAAATAAGAACTGAGACCTAGGGCCAACATCTTTGGTATAAGAGCCCAAGGTTTCTAAGGATTCCTAGGCTTAAAATATGTTATACTATGAAATATATGATGTGTGATAAAATGTTTGTATTGTGAAAATTTCTAAATTTCTTGTTTGCACTATCGAGTTTATTGATTGCATTGAGTGGCATACATATCATGCATACATGTAGGAAATAAGATTAAAATGAAAAGTAAGTTAAATGATAACATTTTGTTGAAGGAGTAAAATGCCACCTCGTTAAAGAACACGAGGAGTTATGAAAGGATCTGCTACACCTGACTCTCTACTAAGAGAGGAGGGTAATGATGAGTCTAGATCCCCAGCAATTACTGAGGCAACTGTAAGGCAGGAAAGCGAGCCCTTTCAACTACAAATGCAGGAGTCTCCTCTTCCTCCAGAGTAAATGCCTAATCCTTTTGATCCTAGAATGTTCTAAGCCTTGGCTCAGGCTTTTGTGCAAGCTATGGGCCAGATGCCACCTACCGCTACCCCAGCCCCATCTAAGAAAGGAAGAAAATTTAACAAGCTGAGAAAGTATGGCATAGTGGACTTTTATGGAACAACTGATCCGGAAGAAGCTAGAACATGGTTAAGGAAAACGGAAAGAATATTGGAACAGATGGATTGTGAAGAAGAGGAAAAAATTGTGTACGCTGCAAGCTTGTTATAGGGAGATGCCCTGCATTGGTGGGAAAGCGTACCAGGGAGCCAAGAATGTAAATCCTCTAGGAAGACCGAAAAGGTAAGCAACAACTAAGGTATTTGTAATGTCGATGGAGGATGCAGAAGTAGCTCTAGAGGTTGTGATTGGTATGGTTAAATTATTTCATGATGACATTTTTGTTTTGATTGATCCGAGGTCTACCCACTCATTTATTTCGTCAAGTATGTTTTACATGATAGCAATTTGAGTTTATTAGATAGTCCTTTGATGGTTAGTACCCTGATTGGCTAGTATGTCATTATTAGTCATATTTATCGAGAGTGTGAAATATGTATTGTTGAGGTAAAATTAGTGAGATGAAGGGATTAGATGTGATTATGGGTATGGACACCTTAGAAAAATATAATGCCAATTTGAACTACAAACAGAAGGCAGTAGAGTTTGAATTGGACAAAGGGAAAAAGGTGGTGTTTGTGGGTGACAGGAAAGCAAGCCCACCTAAAATCATTTCAGCTCTAATAGTAGAGAAAATGATGAAGAAAGGGTATGAAGCTTTTTTGGCATATGTGTTAGACACGAAGGTAGGTGAAGAAAAATTAGAAAACATTCCTGTGGTCAGGAAATTTCTAGATGTCTTTGCGGAGGAACTACTAGGACTACCACCACCTAAAGAGATTAAATTTACCATAGAGCTTCTTCCAAGCATGGCACCAATATCAATTCCACCCTATAGAATGACTTCGACAGAATTGAAGGAGCTTAAAGAGTAGTTAAAAGAGCTATTGAACAAAAGTTTTATTAGACCTAGCTCTTCGTCTTGGAGAGTTCCAGTTCTTTTTGTGAAAAAAAAGATGGATTCTTAAGGATTTGTGTGGATTACAGGAAGCTCAATCATTTCATTATCAAGAATAGATATCCTCTCCCACGTAGAGATGATTTGTTTGATCAACTATAAGGACCAAAAGTCTTCTCCAAGATAAACTTGAGATCAGGTTATCATCAATTAAGAACAAAGGAGTCTGATGTGTTAAAGACTACTTTTAGAACACGATATGGGCATTTTAAGCTTTTAGTTATGCCCTTTGAATTAACTAATGCCTCTACAGCCTTCATGGACCTAATGAATAGAGTCTTTAAGCCTTTCTTAGGCCAATTTATCATAGTCTTTATTGATGATATACTGGTTTATTCCAAGAGTGACAAGGAGAATAAAGAACATTTAAGGATTGCCTTAGAGACACTGAGAAAGAAAGAATTGTATGCCAAATTTGATAAATGTGAATTTTAGCTAAGGGAAGTGTTGTTTCATGGACATATCATTTTGAAAAAAGGAGTACATATAGATCCACGAAAAATAGAATATGTTGTTAGATGGGAAACACTTAAGAATGTAGTAGAAGTGAGGAGTTTTTTAAGATTAGTTGGTTATTACAGATGATTCGTAGAAGGCTTTTCTATGATTGCAGCTCCACTTACCAAATTGACAAGGAAGAGTCAAAATTTTGTGTGGATAGAAGAATGCTAGAGGAACTTTGAGGAATTGAAGAAAAAGCTTACAACTGCACCAATTCTGACTTTACCTTTTGATAGTGATGGATATACCGTATATAGCGATGCCTCGAAGAAAGGATTGGGGTGCGTGTTGATGTAAATAGATAAAGTGATTGCCTATGCTTTCAGGTAATTAAAACCCTATGAGATGAAAAATCCCAGACATGACTTGAAATTGTCCGCTATAGTCTTTGCATTGAAATTATGGAGACATTATTTATGTAGACTCACCACTAAGGTATTTACAGACCATAAAAGTCTTAAATATTTGATGAGCCAAAAAGAGTTAAATTTGAGGCAAAGAAGATGGCTAGAATTATCAAAGGATTATGACTTGATGATAGATTACCAGTCGGAGAAAGCTAATGTAGTAGCAGATGCACTAAGCAGGAAATCTATTATGGCGCATGTGAAGATGATATACCTTCCTTTGTTGAAGGAATTAACCAAACTGAAGGCAACGTTGAGGCAAATCGAATCTGGTGGTATATTGGCTAAGTTTAGAATAAAGCCAATGTTAAATGAGAAGATTAAGGACTTGCAAGAACAAGATGAGTATTTGGGCAAGCTAAAAAAAGATATTAAAATGGTAAGCCCTCTGAAATAGGAATAAGAGGGGATAGATTGATGGTGGTAGGCAAAAGATTATGTATTTTGGATATGCAAAAGTTGAAGGTTGAAATTCTTGATGAGGCACATAATACTCTATATGCAATGCATCCGGGGAGTGCTAAAATGTATAGATATTTAAAAGAACACTTCTGGTGGAGAGGAATGAAGAAAGATGTTGCAGAGTATGCTGGAAAATGCTTGGTATGTCAATAAGTTAAAGCAAAACATCAAGCACCCCCCGGTAAGCATAAGCCCTTGTTTATTCCTGAATGGAAGTGGGAAAAGATTAAAATGGATTTCTTAGTAGGATTACCAAGGACTAGCAGGAAGCAAGGTGTAGTATGGGTGATTGTTGAGAGGCTAGCTAAGCCAGCACATTTCTTGCCAATTAGACAAACAGATTCTTTGAATGCCTTGGCCAAAAAATACATAGATGAAATAATCAGACTTCATGGGACTCTGAGTTCTATTGTCTCAGATAGAAATCCCAGATTCTGGGAAAGTTTGCAAAAGGCTTTGGGAAATAAGTTGCATTTTAGCACAACTTTCCATCCGCAGATTGACGATCAATCAGAGAGGACAATAAGGACATTGGAAGCAATGTTAAGAGCATGTGTAATGGATTTCAAGGGTTAATGGGATGATCATTTTCCTTTAATCGAGTTTGCTTAAAACAATTCTTACCATTTAGGAATTCAAATGGCACCTTATGAAGCTTTGTATGGTAGGAGGAGCAGAACTCCTATTTGTTAGGATGATAAAGGTGAAAGAAAACTTTTAGGGCCTGAGTTGGTATAAGCTACAGTCGACAAGATTAAATTGGTGAAATAGAGATTTAAGGTGGCTCAAGACAGGAAGAGGAGCTATACAGATACACACAGGAAGGAGATGGAATATGAAGTTGGAGACAAAGTATTTCTTAGAGCCTCACCATAGAAAGGAGTCTTAAGATTTGGTAAAAAAGGTAAGCTCAGTCTAAGATACATAGGCCCTTATGAGATTATTGAGAAGATTGGGCCTCTGGCCTATAAGTTAGCCTTGTCATCAGAGTTATCCAAGATTCACAATGTCTTTTATGTATCAATGCTAAAGAGATATAGATCGGATCCTTCGAATATAGTCCATCCTTCAGAGGTTCAATTAAAGGATGATTTGACTTATGAAGAACAATCAGTGGCAATTCTAGATTCAAAGGAAAAGGTCTTGAGAAACAAGACTGTGAAACTGGTTAAAGTTGTATGGAGGAATCATTCAAGAGAATAGGCAACATGGGAACCCTTGGAAGCCATGAAGGAGAAGTATCCACACCTAATTGTAGCTTCAAGTAAGAATTTCAAGGACGAAATTCTTTAAGGGGGAGAAACGTTGGACCCTAAATTTTTCTTAGAATTTATTTTAATAAATTAGCAAGCATGACCTGAAAATTTGAATTCTTATATTAGAAATTTTTGGAGTTAGTTAAGATTATATTTTTATTTATATGTGTTTGCATGTATTAAATAGAAATGATAAAATAAAGTAAGGAGTTAGTAGGAATTAAATTAAATGTGGAAGGATAAGCTTGGAAAGATAAAAGTTTGTCTTAAACTAATAAGAAAAGAAGAGAAGAGAATCATGTATAGTAAGGAAAAAAAAGAGAAAGTCATAAAAGAAACTAGAAGAAGAGAAGGAGAAACCAAAGCATAGAAAGAGAAGAAGAAGGAAGAAGAATATTCAGTTGAGTTTTTAGGTAATTTTTATTTATTCTTGTTGTTTTAATAGAAAAAGGAAGTAAAGAAAATAGGTTATGTGCTAAAAATAAAGAGAGAAAGAAGAGAACCGAGATTCTTTTTCTTAGATTGTTATGAACTTTTAACTAGATCTTAGTTCTTCTAGCATAAATAAACTAAGAGCAGGTTAAGTATAAGCTCACTTTTGGATAATAGAGCTTTATGAAAGTTCTATTCATATATGATGTTTGAATGAAAATATGTTTGTTTGAAGGGAACCAAGAAAGTCGAAGGCAGAACAAAAGGAAAGACAAACGTGATCTTGGTGTTACAAGTAAATAGGTGGGTAGTATGTTTACAATTATTGTGATGATGAGCTAAAATATTTGTTTGTATGTATGCTAAATTACTTTTCTTGAATCATTGTGAATGTGGAAAAAATGTTCTATAAATTTGATATTATGTTTACTTTGAAAGATGCTGCATTTTGTATTGATGAAAAACAGAAAAACTTCAATAAGCATGAAAATATGAATATGATATAAAATATGTAAGCATTGGAAATTTACTTGTGTAGGTAAGAGAGATACCATACTATTTTTCAAGTACACGTTGACCTATAGCCTTCTCCTGACTGCCCGCTTGTGGCATATGAGCTTTGAAAAATAGACTCATTTCACTCATGGTGTAAACTTCGGTTTCGCTATTTCGTTCTATAGGATTCTCTCAAGCCATTATATATGTACATTTTGCTTTAATTTGTTAAACACGCTATATGACTGAATGATATGTTTTGATCATTGAAAAATAAATGATTTGATTTGAGTAATAATATGTTAATTGTGAGCTTGAACAGTAAATAATTCGATTGTTATATTTGTATGTGATATAAATTTATGTATATGTTTGGTTGTGTATATATGGTTTATCGCTAATGGCTATAATCGTATTAGCCACTAAGCTTCATAGCTTACCCTACTACTTTCCACTCTTCAGGTGAAGAACAAGCAGATTATTAGACCTTGTAATTTCTGCAGACTCTAAGAATTATTATTATCTTTTGTAACTAAGTTAGTTCGAATATCTTAGGTAGCCTTACAATCATGCATACATGTTGTATTTTTTTGGATTATGCCATTACGCTAATTCTTATTGTGTAATTGAAGTTGTTCAAACTCTGTAATATTTGAAAGATGAAAGTTTGTCTTCTGAAGAAATGAATGAAAGAAGGGTTGACGAACTTCTCTTTGTATATGTACATAAATTTCTTCTCTGTTAAGTGTCATTTTTGTTGGGAGCAAATTGTTAGTTGTTTAATGACTTTTGGATGAATATTCTTAAGCAAAGGTAAAAATTTGGGAGTTATGTATGTATAGTCTATGATTGTTGGATTCGGGTCTTGTGATATTGGTAGGAGTTTCTTTTGTCAAATAGAGAGAAAAAGGGGATAAAAATATGTTCTAAATCTTCAATAAATAAATTGTACTGGTCTAGATAGAATTAGATAAAGATGTCTTCATAAAAGTTGCAGCTCTTTCTCTTAGCTTTCTAACGACATAAAGTTTATAATTTTTCGACTTCAGGATTGAAAGTTATGAAGATTAGAAATAGGTGTGCGCAGTAGGGTTGCACAATCATGCAAATGCCATTTTAGTTGGAAGCTCGCGATCGTGCATAAGCATAACCATGACTTCTTGCTCTCACGCCTGTGACTTTTCATTGTCACGGCCGTGACATTTTCAAATGCACAGCCGTGACATTCTCATTTTTTTTGTATTTGTTTTTACTCCCAACCGTGACTTATGTTTATTTTATTTATTTTTACTGTTACTATTATTTTTCAAAATTCCCCAATTTTGACGCTTAGTCGCCATGAAATAAGAACCAAGGTTTTGGGTCAACATGCAGTTTCTCTTTCAATGTCCTTCCTTGTTGTAATGGAAACATATCCCCCTTGAAGTTGTCTCCTTTGCCTTCTTCTTAGCTACACCTCCTACTGACTTCTTGGACTTCTTCTTCTTCCTTTGGTTCTTCATGTGAGAACCAGAAGAAGAGCCCACCAGTATCACAACCTTACTATCTTTCTTGACAGTTTGCTCAGTTGTTTTGAGCAGATTAATCAGCTCAGGTATTGTTGCAGATATTTGGTTCATCTGATAGTTAAGTAAAAACTATGAATAACTATCGATCAAACCAATCAGAATTAAGTATATACTTAATTCATAATCCCTTATGAAGGCCAAACTGCCTAACCTCTCAATGTATCCATTCATCTGCAGCGCATATTGCATTGGAGATGATCCCTCAGCCATATTAGAATAGAAAAGCAACCTCAGGGTCTTGAACCTTTCAGACCAAACTTGCTCATCAAATAGTTCCCTCAGTTGGTAGACTATGGTATGAACATCTATATCCTCATGATGCTTTTACAGTTTTGGTGACATAGATGCTAGCATTATACAGCTAGCCAACTCACTATCATCTAGTAGCTTTTTGTAAGCTTTCTGATCTTCATTAGATGTATTGGCAACAGGGGGATTACAAAGTGGTTCATCTAGGACATATCCTAGTTTTTTAGATTTGAGAACAATTCTCAAATTTTGTAGCCAATCCAAGAAGTTAGGTCCCATGAGTTTGTTGGAATCTAACAAGTAGCGTAGGTTCACACTAGACGAAGACATCGTGATGATTCAATAACCTAGAAAAATGAGAGAAAGTGTTAGAATGTACATTAATGCATATTGATAAGGACTTTAATCACATGCATTATAGGTCCCACTATTCTTTTTCAAATCTATTGCCCTCACTACAAATTCAAGAAAACTTATAGTTTTCTTAATGGGTCGATATCTAATATCACCAAGAATGACCTTGGGTTTGCCTAACAAGCCACTTTACGTCAATCGATTGAATTCATTTATGCAACTATAGACTTATGCTATCAACTGTTGATTTAGCACACTCATTGGGTTATCAACTCTTGATTTGTATACATCCCATGTATATAACCCAACTTCGCCTCTATCCATGTCGACCTTGGGTTTGCCCAATAAATCAACACTTCTAGTTAGGAATAACCCATTAATCTGGAAATTTGATTTCCATGGTTTGAACATATTCGTGTAGAGAGGGCTTGTTTGCCCAACAACCCAACTCTAAAAGAACTTTGGTTCTTGCCATATCAATGGAAAGTGTAAGTCCTAATATTTGGTTGAGGGATTTGTCCTTTGGTCTCATCAGTACTTGGATGATCTTGAATATGTATATCACATATATACATTTAGATTATGGAAAACTTAATTGAATTGAGCCTATGTCCATAACTACCCTTAAAATGCTTCTAATGTATGTATCACACAAAGGAGGTTTAATTTAGGTTGTGACTTAACTATGCATCTAAAGTTCTTGATTCAATTCAACTCTTAAACCTAATTGGTACTAGTGTTAGTCTAGGCTAATTCGAATTATGAATGTGATTCGATTAGGAACTCTAAAATTAATTATTGTAATGTCCAAATTAAACACTTTAATCCTTACATATATGCCTTTTTCTCGTCACACTAGAAATGCTATGCTCTACTTGGATTAATTCTAAATTAATCCCTATGTCATCTCAAATATATCTAAACAATTTCGACACAAGCCAAAATTATCTTAACGACCAAAATCGTTAAGAAAAATAAGTTAACCTACTAGACACTAAAGGGCCGATTCGATGTTCAAAAAATTCCGGAACACTAATTTCAAGCACATGCATTAAGTATGCTATTACCATAAAAATAATACCTTTCTTATTACATAAGAACTTTATTAAGCTTTTATAACTGAAATACATACACTATAAGTCATATAGTAAGTCAACTCCATCAACTTTCAAAAGGTTGACCAATGTTGACTTTAACTTGATTTATTAATCGAATCAAATTTAATTAATTCTAAAAAAATTCTACAGTCTTATACATATTCTAAATGTGTCTAATAAAAAATTCCAGAAATTAATTCCTAGGATTTATTTATTAAAAATAGGAATTAGCCAACACATCATATATGTATGACATTTGTCATATTACTTCTAACACTAGTCAAACATTACATCATACATGCATAAGATAATCACTTTAATAACAAGTGTCATGCATCTCATACATGTGGCAATATCAAATCTTGTATGTCCATGCATAAAATTTATAAAAACAATTTTTATAAAAACTAATATAGAATTGACAAGCATGTATGTTCATCATATTTCCATAATTTCTCAAAACTTCATACATGCATTTGGCTGAAACTAAATTCGTAATAAAATAGAAAATGACATTCAATTGCATTTTATTTTTTCAAAAACATAACATAACACCTTATAAACATTTATGTGAAAGAAAATAAAAAAGAAAATTTTCTAGAATTATTACAAAATTTTCAAAATCAACATATGCATTTAGTTTTTCAGAAATTCCCAAAAACCAACATATAAATAGTCTAGATATTAATTTGAAATAAAATAGTAAATAACATTCAATTGCAATTTTCTTTGCAGAAACATAATATAACATCTTATAAACAGTTTTGCAAAATGAAATAAAAAAACTTTCAATTTACACAAATTATTCCAAATCAACATGCATGTCAGTCACAACCCAGCAAACACTTTGCACATGTTCAATACATCATCTAATACATCCATAAACTTGCTCTAATACCACTGTTGGGTTTGCCATGGATGCAGAAACTAGATCCGACACCATGACAACTCGAAAAACACATAATCATTTATGGATGCATGGATATGTAAAGAACATGAATATAAAACATTTTTACCTTTTGTTTCTCCTCCTTTCTTGTTTCTTCTCCTTGTTTGGGTTGTTGCAAATACCAAACCCTTCCTTGATCACCCAAGAACACACAAATATCAAGAAGAAACAATGTATAAGGGCGATTTGAGTGTCAAACTAGATGAGTTCTAGGAGATGCTCAAAATGATAGAAGATAGATCAAGACTCTTGTTGTATGCACTTTGATTCATGCAACAATTGCATAAATTGCAAGAACAAGACTCTTAATGTCTCTTTCTCAGTCTAGAACCCTTCTAGAGCCCTTATGCTCTCACTTGAGTGTGTAAGAAGTGGTAAAACCTTTTGTATATAAGTGAAGAACTCACTTATGTACTCATTCATGGCCACGATTGTGACCTACTTAAAAAAATAGGTTTGCCTTCGGCCACGACCATAGCCTACTTAAAATTAGCCATACATACTATGTTTTTCATCTGATCTTTTATGCACATAACCCTTAGGTTCTCGGTTATTTTAGGTATTTGAATTAACTCTTTATTCAAACAAATCATGAAGGGTTTTATAGTACCAATTTTTTGGAATATAAGTGGATTAACACACAAACTCTTCAATAGTTAATTCTCCAACTTATGAACCTTTCCATTGACAATTATCATACAATTCATCCTTTCACCATACTAAACCCCACTTGGTTCGGAGTATGGGCTATATGTCAACTCCCACTAGACTGACTACGTCACATCTAGTCTTCTTATCCTGGGATCTCATTACTTTATGTGTCATTGAAGACTCTCTTTATGACATATAACTGCTCTGGCTAGAGACTCTTGAGTAATGACCCAGCAAGAGGTCGTGGGTATCATCTCCTTCTATCAGGAGTGGTGAATTCTTTATTGGCTACCCAATTAACTTCGAATACCAATAGCTTTAACCAATCACCACCCTAAGAACAACCTTATCTTAAAGTACAAGGAATGATGTCAAAGCATATGATTAGTATCTAAGATATCCTTGAATACCTCAAATCTAAGGATATTTGCACCATTGCTATGATGAGATTAATCATTGACATTTGATAGATCATCCATATGATAATCTCATAGCGGGTCATCTGATGTACTTACTACCCTTAGTAAGCATCCACATGTTAACTCTAAACATCTCATACTTACAGTTTGTGAGATCCACTGCTTGATCAAATCAATGAGTATTACATGTGCTAGTTTGTTTAGATTAATAATGTCCTATCTTATTAATCCTATGATTAGGGATTATTTAGATACTAATATAATTGCACGTGATAGGAATCTTATTATCATGATCTCATCGTAATTTCCTTCATGCTATGTTTTGTATCATGGACTTCATTAATTCGATTCAAGATCAATATCAATTTATATAAAAATGAATATCAAATTAATGGAAAATGCCTTTTGCTTTATTAATCAAAACAAATTCAATACAAAAGTGCTAAAAGTGATTGCCTTTAGAGCATTACTTTAACAAAGCTACAATGTATTATGTTTCTATAAATGGAAATAGGGAATTGAGTTTTAAATATTGTGTTATTTGTGTTTTAATTATGATGCCATATAAGTGAATGTCAGTGTTCTAACGTGTCGCTTTTATGGGTATGTTCTCGAACATCCACAAGATGTCGGGTAGATGCCCCGTGGAAGTGGGGTGTTACAAGTTTAGGTATCAAAGCATGTTTGACATCCATAGGGACATATAGGAACTTTAGACATGATATATAGTGATAAACTTGGATAATAATCGCTATTATTGTCTATTATAGGTCATCCACCATAGGTGATCAAGTTAGACAATCAGCTGACTTAAAATCTATAGGAGCCAGTAAAAAGTCTTCTGTATCTCGACCTGACCGAATGCCTCCGAGAATTCTTGAGAGAAAGGAAATGAGGTATGATAAATTAAGAAAGTAGGGGGTTGTGGACTTCTACAGAAGTACAAACCCCTGAGGTGGAAGGATGGCTAGAGAAAATTGAGAGAATATTCGATCAGATGGAATGCGAGTTAGATGAGAAGTTCGGCTACATTGTCTCATTATTGCAAGGTCCAGCATACCAGTAGTGGAACACTATCCTAGGCAGTACCATTAGACCTTGTGGATTGAAGTGGGAAGACTTATTGAAGGTCTTTAAGTAGAATTATATGTCAAAGATTAATCTAGACAAAAAGATGAAAGAATTTTTAGATCTGAAGCAAGGTAATCTCACTATAGCAAAGTATGAAATACAATTTAATGAGCTTATGGGGTATGCTACTACCTTGATTCCTACTGAAGAAGACAAGTGTAGGAGGTTTAAAGATGGATTGAACATAGAAATAAGGACGAGGTTAGCTATAACGAATCTGAGCAGTTTCACTAAGTTGAGAGCAGCCTCGATCTGAATAGAACAACTGTTAAGAGATGGTCAAGTGGAATACAGACAAGAGTTTAGAATGAAGAGACCTATTGAGTCTGAGGTAGATTATGGCAGAAGGTTCAATAAGCACCAAAATAGATCGTTTCAACTACCGGCTAAATCGAGACAGTCGGGGTTTAGACAAAGAGGTAGTTTTACGCAATCTGGCAGTGGTAGAGGTCTAGTATCTGGGCAGATGCAACAGTGTGAACATTTTGAAAAGAAGCATAGTGGAAAATGCTGGAAGTTAACAGGAACTTACCTTCATTGTGGCTCCTTCAATCATCATACCAGAGACTATTTCGTAGTTTTTAAGGTGCAGTATGAAATGAAGGGAGGAGCAGTAATTGAGATAACTATCCAACAGAGTCGAGCTAATGGATCTAGATAGAGAAGTAGAGGTAGACGCAGAGTGAGTTCAGGGAGTCCTACTATTAGGACTGAGATGCAGAGCAATCAACTGCAGTCTCAGGCCATATTCTACACTATAACCAAACAAGAGGCTCAGAATTCCCTAGATGTCGTTGCAGGTGTGTTTCATATCTTTAATTTTAAAGCTTTTGCATTGCTAGATCCAGGATCTATGCATTCTTTTATCATGCCACATCTGGCATCTAGATTGCATTGTAATAAAGAAATGTTAAAATATGGATTAAAGGTGAGTACACCGATAGATAGTACTATAGTAATTGGTGAAGTTTGTAAAAGGTGTATGATTCTAGTGGATCAGGCAGAGTTATAAGATGAATTAATTGTATTGCAGTTAAAGGAGATAGATATTATTCTAGGCATGGATTGGCTCACTAATCATAGGGCTGTAATCAACTGCTACACTAAGGAGTAATACTAGAATCTCCTAATCAGCCGAAGCAATAGTTCGAGGTATTAGTCAAGTAGTGCCTGCTAGACTGATCTCATTCATGAGTACTTTGAGACTGATCCGAGGTGGATGTAAGGCTTATCTGGCCCATGTAGTTGATACCTATACTGAGTTAATGGTACAGGATATTCCTGTTGTTAGGGATTTCCTGAATGTGTTTCCTACTGAGTTATCTAGTGTACCCTCAGATAGGGAAACGAGTTCATTATTTACTTAGTTCCAGGTACTGCTCCTATATCTATTCCTCCATATAGGATGAAACCTGTAGAACTTAAGGAACTCAAGGCTCAGTTACAGGAGTTATTGGAAAATGGTTTTATCAGACCCAATGTATCACCATGGGGAGCTCCAGTTTTATTTATGAAGAAGAAATATGAGACTTTGAGATTGTTTATTGATTATAAGTAACTGTGAATCGGGTGATAGGAAAGAATAAGTATCCATTGTCGAGGATCAATGACTTACTTGATCAGTTATAGGGAGGCCAAGTATTCACTAAGTTAGATTTGAGATCAGGGTACTATTAGTTAAAGATAGCAGAAGCTGATGTACCAAAGAGTGCATTCAGGACTAGATATGGGCACTTAGAGTTTTTGATGATGCCATTTGGGTTGACGAATGCTCCATCATCATTTATGGCTTTGATGAATAAGGTATTTTAACCATACCTAGATCGATTCATGATTTGTTTATCAATGACATTTTGGTGTATTCAAAAAGTAGAGAGGAGCATGCTAAACATCTGAGGTTAGTCCTACAAATTATGAGGGAGAAGCAATTGCCAAATTCAGTAAGTGTGAATTCTAGCTTGATTAAGTAGTATTTTTGTGTTACATAGTAACCAGACAGGGCATAAAAGTTAATTGAAAGAAAGTAGAGGCAGTAATGAAGTGGGAAGCTACGATAAATGTGTCAGAGATTCAGAGTTTCCTTAGATTAGCCGGATACTACCGGAGGTTTGTTGAGGGGTTTTCACTGATTTCAGCCCCTTTGATAAAAGTTCTAAGGAAGAATGTGCCTTTCAGACAGAATGATGAATGTTGGAGGAGTTGAGGAGCTAAAGCATCAGTTAACTACGGCACTAATGCTAACTATTCCATCTAGGTCTGGAGGTTATGTGGTGTATAGTGATGTAGCATGGCAGAGTGATAACATATGCATCAAGACAGTTGAGGTCTCATAAGTTCAATTACCCAGTACATGATCTAGAACTTGCTGCAATGGTATTTGCTCGCTCTAAAGATATGGAGACATTATATATATGGAGAGACATTTTAGATATATACCGATCATAAGAGTTTGAGGTATTTGTTGAGTCAGAAGGAGTTAAATATGAGACAGAGAAGATGGATATAATTGCTGAAAGATTATGACTGTGCAATTAAGTATCGCCCTAGAAAAACTAATGTGGTAGCTGATGCATTGAGTAGAAAATCCAATAACAATGTGGCTCAAATTTAGACATCGAGGTTACTGAGCCTAGTTTAATTGAGAGCGTTGAATGTTGAGTTGAATTTGGGGAAGAAGGAAGCATTATTAACTAAACTGAAACTAATACCAATTTTGTTTGATAGAATTAGAAAAGCTCAAAGCAAAGATCCAAAAATTGTGAAGCTTGTTGAGAAGTTGAGAGTGAATCTAAATTATAAATTTTAATTGAGAAATGAGACACTATGGTTGAGGCAGAGACTATATGTACTTGATGTGGATAATTTGAGAAAAGAGGTTTTGGAGAAAGCACATGTAGTAACCTATGTTATGCATCTTAGTACTACCAAGATAACACGCTGAAGCAGCATTTTTACTAGCCAGGGATGAAGAGGCAAGTAGCCGAGTATGTGGCTAAATGTTTAACTTGCCAACAGATTAAAGTAGAGCATCAGGCTCTAGTTGGTAAGTTACATTCATTCCCTATTCTAAAATGGAAATAGGAACGAATCACTGTAGACTTTGTAATAGGTTTGCCGAGGAATCTGAGGCAACATGATGCTATTTGGGTTATTATGGACTTATTTACAAAGTTGACCCATTTTTTACCACTAACAAAGACTGATACACTGGATCAGTTAGCTCGAAGGTATGTTAATAAAATAGTGAGATTGTATGGGGCCATTGTGTCAGACAGAGACTCCAGATTTACTTTGAGATTTTGGAGAAGCTTACAGATAGCTACGGGTACGAAGTTGAATTTCAATACTACATTTCATCCTTAAACAGATGAACAGAGTGAGAGAACGATTGGAAATATTGAGGATATGCTCAAAGCTTATGTATTAGAGTTTTAAGGAGCATGAGATCAGTATGTAGCTTTGATTGAATTTGCATATAATAACCATTATCACATTAATATTGATATGGCACAATATAAGGCATTATATGGTAGAAAGTATCGTTTGTCGTTGTATTGCGAGAAAGAGAGTCTAAGGATAGTTAAAGGCCCAGAATTGATCAAAGACACTGTTGATAAGTTAAAATTGATCTGAATAGAATTAAAATGGCACAAGATAGGCAGAAGAGTTGTGTAGATCAGCACCGAAGAGATATAGAGTACTGAGTAGGAGATAGAGTGTTTCCGAGAGTGTCACCTTAGTGAGGAGTGCTAAGGTTTAGTAAAAAGGGTAAGCTCAGTCCTAGATATATTGGTCCATATGAGGTTATCAAGAGAGTTGGACCATTGGCTTACAAATTAGCCTTACCGATTGAGATATCTCAGATACACAATATGTTTCATGTGAGTATGCTCAGAAGATACTAGTCTAATCCACATATGTATTACCGACTCAAGAGATTAAAATTGCGAGTAATTTGAGTTATGTTGAGGAACTCATAAAGATAGTGGGATACCAGACAAAGCAATTAAGAAACTGAGTGATTCCATTGGTGAAAGTCCTTTGTAAGAATCACTCAAGTGAAGAAGATACATGGAAAATGGAGCAGAACATAAAGAGACAATACCCCTACCTATTTAAAGAATTAGGTAAGAATTTCAAGGATCAAATTTATTTAGGGGGAGAATTGTAATATCCTATTTTCTCATACTAAGGGTTAAAACCCTAGATTTTTGTACATGAGAAATAGTATTGAGAAATTAGGATATGCATTTCATGCTCATGCATACCATTAGCATACACATAAGTAAATATTAACTGTACACATTACAATGACTGTACATGCACTTAATTGACATATTCCGGGGTATCAATGATTTTTAAATGATCGTATTATGAATTATCAATTATATGTCGTAAATTGTAATTTGGTGAATTTTATGTCTTAAAAGTATGTTGACGAATTATAATCAGTGATTTAGAATTTATTTGTTAAAATTTTTTAGATTTCTAGAATTTTGTGTATTTTTGGACTAGGAAATATGCCAAGTGGTAAGATAGATTGATTTGTGGTAGTAGAAATAACTAAGAAATGGCAATAAAAATAACTAACACATGGCCTTAGGATTTATTGACAAATAGTATAGAAAATTGGGTGACAAATGACATAGTGTTGGACCCCAAATTTTCTTAGAATTTATTTTAATAAATTAGCAAGCATGAATCGAAAATTTGAGTTCTTGGATTAGAAATTTTCAGAGTTAGTTAAGATTGTATTTTTTTTTATATGTGTTTACATGTATTAAATGCAAATGTTAAAAATAAAATAAGGAGTTAGTAGGAATTATATTAAATGTGAAAGGGTAAGTTTGGAAGATTAAAAGGTTGTCTTAAAGAAATAAGAAAAGAAGAGAAGAGAGTCATGAATAGTAAGAAAGAAAATAGAGAAAGTCGTAGAGGGACCTAAAAGAAGAGAAGGAGAAACCAAAGCATAGAAAGGAGAAGAAGGAAAGAAAGAAAAAAGAGAAAGAAGAAGAAAGAAAAGGGTTCAGCTGAAAATTTTTAGAATCTCGAAGGCGAGAGCAAGAGGAAGAACAAACTTAAGCCTGGATTTATAAGCAAATAGGTGGGTAATACATTTATAGTCGTTATGTTGATGGGCTGAATTACTTGCTTCTATGTGTGTATTAAATGCTTGCTTTTATTCATTGTGAATCTAGGAAAAATAATATGTGATTGAAGTCATGTTTGCTTTGAAAGACTCTACTGCTTTTGGTATTAATGAGAAGAAGAAAAACACAAATTTCATGAAAATATGATTATGATATGAATTATGTAAGCATTAAAAATTTGCTTGTATGGGTAAGAGAGATACCATTTCATTCGTCACATGTACGTTGACTTATAGACTTCTCCCAGATGCCCGCTTATGGCGTATGAGCTCCGAAGAATGGACTCATTTAATTCGTGGTGTAAACTTCAGTTTCGCCATTTCATTCAATGAGATTCTCTCGAGCCATTATATGTATGCATTTTGCTTTAAATTGCTAAACACGACATATGATTGAGTGCTATGTTTTGATGATTGAAAGTTTTATCTGATTCAATTTGTGTAAGAATATGTTTATTTGTGAGCTTGAACCGTAGATAATGAATAATTAAATATGATATAAATTTATGTATATGTTTAGTTTTGTGTGTGTGGTTCATCGCTAATGGCTATAACCGTATTAACCACTAAGCTTCACAGCTTACCCCACTGTTTTTCACTCTTCAAGTGAAGAGCAAGCAGATCATTAAACCTCGCAAAAACTTAGGCAAATCTCCAAGAAATATTTCATTTTTAACTAAGTTAGTTTAGAAATTTTTGTTACTTTAGAAACATATCAAGCATAAGCATTCATGATGTATTTTTGTATTATGCTACTGATGTAGCTTCTGATATGTAATTTTAAGTTATGTATAAACATTATTTTGATTGAGCGATGAAACTCTGTCTTATTGAGAAATGAATGAAATAAGGGTTGAAGAACTTCTCTTTGAATAAATGCAGACATTTTCTTCTCTGTTAAGTGTTAATTGTGATGGGAATAAACTATTAGTTGTTTAATTGTTTTTGAATATATTATTCTTAAGCAAATTGTTGGGTTAGGAGTCCATTTTGTTAGGAGTATTATATGTATGAATTGTGTTTGTTAGATTCGGGTCTTTTGGAAATTGCATAGAAGCATATATTGATAGATGAGAGAAATAAGAGAAAAAGGGGATGAAAGTGTGTTTTGAATCTTTAATGAATAAACTGTGTTGATCTAGGTAGAATTGGAGAAAATTGTCTGCATAAAATTATAGATCTTTCTCTTAGATTTCTAATGACATAAAGTTTATAATGTTTGGACTTCAGGATTGAAGGTTATCATGTTTTGAAGTAGGAGTGTACAGTTGAGGTTGCACGATACAACCCAAAATTTTCATAATTGTCGCGATCGTGCTTGTCTATTCATCAAATGTCGTGATCATGCACAAGCACGACTATGACTCCCCACCTCTCACACTAGTGAGATTTTCAAAGTCACTCCCGTGACTTTTTCACTTCTTCTTTTTTTATTTTCTTATAATTGGTTTGTTTATTTGTTCGACACCCAATTCGATTTATTTTCATGTCTATTTTATGTTATGCTATTTTATTTTATTTGTTTGTATGTTTTTTTACTCTTACTAAGAAATTTAATTCTTTCTATCTTAATGTTAGTTTATATATTTTTTATTTTAAAAGTTTCCCAATTTTAGCGCCTTGTTGCCACTAAATAAGGACCGAGACCCGGGACCAACATGTTTGGTATCAAAGCCCAAGGTTTTCTAAGGATTCCTAGGTTTAGAATATGTTATACTATGAAATATATAATGTGTGATAAAATGTTTGTATTGGAAAATTGTTAAATTATTTGTTTGCATCGTTGAATTTATTGAATGCATTAAATGACATGCATATCATGCATACATGTAGGAAATAAGATTAAAATGAAAAGTAAGCTAAATGATAATGTTTTATTGAAGGAGTAAAATGCCAACTCGTCGAAAAACACGAGGAGTTATGCTAAGATCTGCTGCACCTAACTCTCCACTAAGAGAGGAGGGTATTGATGAGTCTAGAGTCCCAGTAATTGCTAAGGCAACTGTAGGGCAGGATAGCGAGTCCTTTCAACTACAAATGCCTGAGTCATCTCTTCCTCAATAACAAATGCCTAATTCTTTTGATTTTAGAATGCTCCAAGCCTTTGCTCAGGCTTTTGTGTAGGCTATGGGCCAGATGCCACCTACTGCTACCCCAGCCCCATCTAAGAAAGGAAGACAATTTGACAAGTTGAGGAATTATGGCGCAGTGGACTTTTATAGAACAACTGATCTGGAAGAAGTTGAAACATGGTTAAGAAGACGGAAAGAATATTGGAACAGATGGATTGTGAAGATGAGGAAAAGATTGTGTATACTGCAAGCTTGCTACAGGGAGATGCCCTGCATTTGCGGGAAAGTATACTAGGGAGCTAGTTAAAACCGCCACTATTAACCTAGAAAGACTTCCAAGCTGCCTATAAGAAGAAATATCTATCTGAGGCGTATATCCAGCAGAAGCAGAGGGACTTTTTAAGTCTCACTTAGAGGGAGATGACAGTGAGTGAATATGAGCACAGATTTACATAGTTGTCTCGATATGCAGCTGAGCTGATGATGAGCAAGGCGGCTAAGTGTTGAAGATTTGAAGTAGGATTGCATTGACTATAAGAGAAAAAGTGGTTGTGCAAAATTTTTGCGACTTTCAACAGCTGGTAGAGGCTGCCTTGAGGGTTGAAAATATGGAAAACATAAAGAGTGCAGTGAACAAAAAGAGGAAGGGAAGAGAAACAGCTTATCAAGAGAGATAGTGCGCCTATGCTAGGAAAGAGAGTCAAGACCTTCCCAACACAGTCTAATGTTAAGAGCAGTGGTTCAAGTAGGCCCAAACCGACGAGAATTATTTCTCTTCAAGCCTCGACTGCAGAAGGTAGCATAAGAGGAGAGGGGAATAAGCCATCATTTCCAAAATGTGATCATTGTGGCAAATTCCATAAAGGGGAGTGTTATCGACTGACTGGAGCTTGCTTTAATTATGGAGAAAAATGGCACATGGCTAAAGAGTGTCTACATTATGCTAGACAGGAGGAAACTCATATGTAACCTTTAAAGAGGGCTAAGACCGTGCAGGTTAAGTCTGCAACTGAAGTGGCCAGTTCTAGTGGAGCCAAGAAGGTAAATCCTTTAGGAAGACTGAAGGGGCAAACACCAGCTAGAGTATTTGCAATGACGAGAGAGGAAGCAGAAGCAGCTTTAAAGGTTATGACTAGTATAGTTAAATTGTTTCATGATGACATTATTGTTTTAATTGATCCAGGGTCTATCCACTCATTTATTTCGTCAATTATGATTATGCATGATAAAAATTTGAGTCCATTAGATTGTCCTTTGATGGTTAGTACCCCGATTGGCCAGTATGTCATTATTAGTCGTCTTTATCGAGAGTGTGAAATATGTATTGTTGAGGTAAAATTAATGGTGGATTTAATGCCATTGGAGATGAAGGGATTAGATGTAATTTTGGGCATGGATACCTTAGAAAAATATAATCCCAATTTGAACTGCAAAACAGAAGACATTAGAGTTTGAAGTGGATAGAGAGGAAAAGGTAGCATTTGTGGGAGACAGGAAGGCAAACCCACTCAAAATCATTTTATCTCTAACAGCAGAGAAAATGATAAAGAAAGGGTATGAAGCATTCTTGGCATATGTGTTAAACACGAAGGTAGAAGAAGAAAAAATAGAAGACATTCCTGTGGTCAGGGAATTTCCATATGTGTTTCGAGAGGAACTATCAAAACTGCCACTACCTAGAGAGATTGAGTTCACCATAGAGCTTCTTCCAAGCATGGCACCAATATCAATTCCACCCTATAGAATGGCTTCAAGAGAATTGAAGGAGCTTAAAGAGCAGTTAGAAGAGCTGTTGGAGAAAGGTTTTATTAGGCCTAGCTCTTCGCCTTGGGGAGCTTCAGTTCTTTTTGTGAAAAAGAAAGATGGATCCTTGAGGATGTGTGTAGATTACAAGAAGCTCAATCATGTCACTATCAAGAATATATATCCTCTCCCATGCATAGATTATTTATTTGATCAACTATAAGGAGCAAAAGTCTTCTCCAAGATAGACTTGAGATCGAGTTATCATCAATAGAGAATAAAGGAGTTTGATGTGTCAAAAATTGCTTTCAGAACACGATATGGGCATTCTGAGTTCTTAGTTATGCCCTTTGGATTAATTAATGCCCCTGCAGCCTTCATGGACCTAATGAGTAGAGTTTTTAAGCCTTTCCTAGACCAATTTATCATAGTTTTTATTGATGATTTACTTGTTTATTCCAAGAGTGATAAGGCGCATGAAGAACATTTAAGGATTGCCTTGGAGACATTGAGAAATAAAGAGTTGTATGAAAAATTTGTTAAATGTGAATTTTGGCTAAGGGAAATGGTGTTTCTTGGACACATCATTTCAAAAAAAGGAGTACATATGGATGCACAAAAAATAGAATATGTTGTTAGATGGGAAACACTTAAGAATGTAGTAGAAGTGAGGAGTTTCTTAAGATTAGTCGGTTATTACAAACGATTCATAGAAGGCTTTTCTATGATTGCAGCTCCACTTACCAAATTGACAAGGAAGAGTTAGAAATTTGTGTGGACAGAAGAATGTAAGAGGAGCTTTGAGGAATTGAAGAAAAAGCTTACAACTGCACCAATTCTGACTTTGCCTTATGGTAATGATGGATACACAGTATATAGCGATGCCTTAAGGAAAGGATTAGGGTGCGTGTTCATACAAGGAGATATGCTTCCAGGCACTTAAAACCCTATGAGATGAATTATCCCATGCATAACTTAGAATTGGCTGCTATAGTCTTTACTTGAAAATATGGAGACATTATTTACATGGAGTCACCACCAAGGTATTTACAGACCACAAGAGTCTTAAATATTTGATGAGCCAAAAAGAGTTAAATTTAAGGTAAAGAAGGTGGTCAGAATTACTAAAGGATTATGACTTGATGATAGATTACCACCTAAGGAAAGCTAATGTAATAACGGATGCACTGAGCAGGAAATCTACTATGGCGCATGTGAAGATGATATATCTTCCTTTTTTGAAGGAATTAGCTAAACTGAAGGTAACTTTAAGGCAAGTCGAATCTAGTGGTTTATTGGCTAACTTTATAATAAGACCAGTGTTAAATGAGAAGATTAAGGAATTGCAGGAACAAGATGAGTACTTGGGCAAGCTTAGAGAAGAAATTAAAAATGGTACGCCTTCAGAAATAGAAGAAAGAGAAGATGGACTGATGGTAGTAGGCAACAGATTATGTATTTCGGATATGCAAGAGTTGAAGGATGAAATTCTTGATGAGACACATAATCCTCCATATGCAATGCATCCGGGGAGTACCAAAATGTATAGAGATTTAAAAGAACACTTATAGTGGAGAGGAATGAAGAAAGATGTTGCAGAGTATGCTGGAAAATGCTTGGTATGTTAACAAGTTCAAGCATCCAGAATGGAAGTGGGAGAAGATTACAATGGATTTCTTAATAGGTTTACCAAGGACCAGCAGGAAGCACGACACAGTATGGGTGATTGTTGATAGGTTAGCCAAGTCAGCACATTTCTTGCCAATTAAATAGACAGATTCTTTGAATGTCTTAGCCAAGAAATACATATATGAAATAATCAGACTTCATGGGATTCCAAGTTTTATTATCTTAGATAGAGATCCCAGATTCACATCCAAATTCTGGGAAAGTTTACAAGAGACTTTGGGAACTAACTTGCATTTTAGCATAGCTTTTCATCCGCAGACTGACGGCCAATAAGAGAGAACAATAAGGACATTGGAGGCATTGTTAAGAGCTTGTGTTATGGACTTCAAAGGCTCATGAGATGAATATCTACTTTTGATCGAGTTTGCTTACAACAAATCTTACCACTCAAGAATTCAATTGACACCTTATGAAGCTTTATATGGTAGGAGGTGCAGAACTCCTATTTGTTGGGATGAGGAAGGTAAAAGAAAACTTTTAGGGCCTGAGTTGGTACAAGCTACATTCGACACGATTAAATTTGTAACATCCCGTTTCCAGAGAACGGGTCGGACCAGAGAAACGGGTCCAGGTGTGATAGATTACCACACCTCATGCTCATGCAGTTGT
>JANQBM010000009.1:16144324-16155426 GCA_025594535.1 Erythroxylum domingense | reverse complement strand
ACCTTCGTGGGGCACGGATCCGGGTATCACTATCGATATCGGGTTCGGGTCCGGCGGAAGTTGGGGTGTTACATACTCATTAAGGAAGACTTCAGATATTGGTAAGGGTTCCTCCTCTCACACCAACCTATTTAAGAGATCTGCCATGAAATTATAGACTCCTTTTTGGAACTTTGTTCTCCCAATTAAATTCTTGAAGGAGAAGAATCCAATGGATTAATCTTGGTTTTGACTTCTTCTTGGCTAGCAAGTACCTAAGAGCTACATGATTAGAATAAACCACTACTTTAGATCCTAATAAATAAGATCTAAAATTTTCAAATGAAAAAACAATAACAAGGAGCTCTTTTTTAGTAGTGGTGAAGTTGCACTGAGCGAGGTTGAGTGTCTTGGATGCATAGCAAATCACATTACTATTGCGGCCATCATTTTGCCCAAGAACAATCTCAATGGCATAATGACTAGCATCATACATGAGTTGAAATGTCATGTCGTAATTAGGTGATTGGATAATTGGTGCTGTTGTAAGCATTGCCTTAAGCTTGTCAAAAGCCTCTTTAAATTCTTATCTAAAATCAAACTGAACATCTTGTTGTATAGCTTTGATAGGGGTTGTGCAATTTTTGAGAAATCCTTGATAAATTGCCTATAAAAACTTGCATGCCTAAGAAAAGTACGAATATCTCGAACATTAGTAAAATATAGGAGATTAGAAATTAAGTCCACTTCAGCTTTTTCTATTTCAATACCCCTAGAGGACACAACGTGACCTAATATAATCCCTTCTTGAACCATAAAATGGCATTTTTCATAATTAAGCATAAGATTTGGTTGATGTAATGTTGTAAGACTCTAGATAGATTATCTAAACATTGATTGATGAATTGTCATAAACAAGTAAAATCATCTATAAAAATTTCAATTTAAGTTTTAGTCACATTAGAAAATATACTCATCATACAAGGTTGAAATGTTCCAGGTGTATTATATAATCCAAAAGGCATGTGTCTATAAGCAAAAGTTCCAAAAGGTAAGTAAAGGTAGTCTTTTCCTAATCCTCTTAGACTACAACTATTTGGTAGTAACCATAATATCCATTTAAAAAGTAGAAAAAACACTTATCAATTAGCCCTTAGAGCATCTCATCAATAAATGGAAGTGGAAAATGGTCTTTTCTTATAGCTACATTCAACTTTTGAAAATCTATTCACATTCTTCTTCCATTTTGTAATCTCATTGGGACTAGCTCATTATTATCATTTGCCACTAATGTAAAATCATTTTTTGGGAACTATATGAATTGGACATACCCATTGACTATCAGATATTGGGTTATATAATACCTAAATCTAACCGTTTCAAAATTTCCTTCATAACAACTTCTTTCATTTCTGGGTTTAATTTTCATTGCGATCTCTTACCAATTTCGAATAAGCCTCCAACAAGATTTAATATATGTAGATTGCTGGGTTGATTCCCTTTATGTCTGCCAAAGTCCACCCAATGGCTATCTTGTGATCTCTTAACACCCTCAATAAGTTCTCTTCCTGGACTTCTGTCAGATCTTTTACAATGATCGTTGGCATAGTCTCATTCTTTCCCAAGTACACATACTTGAGGTGTTCTAGTAAAGGCTTCAGTTCTAACTTGGGGCTCTGTTCAACATAAGGAAGAATTCTCTCATGAGTGTTTAGTAATTACAAGAAAGGTGTTACTAAATTGTAAGGCACTACTGGTGTGGAATTAAGGAATATGATTGCCTCCTTAATTTCTTCATTGTTCTCCCATTTTACATCCTTCTATGTTTTGCTTTGCTCAACTACAAAATTCAGTGCATCAATCATACAATCATGCTTAGAATCCTCTTGTACTAAAGGATCAACAATGCTAACATGACAAACAAATTCATATTCACTTGGATACTTCATAACTTCAAAAACAATAAAAGTAACCAATTCACCATTGAATTCTAAAGTCATATCTAACAACTGTCCTTAAGCCGATACATAGGGCTTGTTCAAAAACCACTTTAGTTGATGTGTTCCATGGTCGGTGATGCTGTTGTCATCAGTGATGCGAAAGTTGCTGAAGTTTCTTTTCAGTGTCTTTAAAAATTAGGAGTTGAAATTTCAACTCAAAAATGGATGATTTCTTACACTGGTGCATTTGAGTTTAACAAACACACTCTAAGACATGGTCATGTTCTTAATATTTTCTTAAGAGATTTAAAATATAAAAGTTTTAGAACTCTTTCTAATATTTCTATAAATTTTTAAATAATCTTAATCAAAGGTCATACGAAAAAGTTATGCCTAATTTAATTACATACAAAAATAAATAAAGTCTAACTTGTTCAAAAGTTAATTTAAACAATTCTTCTTGAATTGAACATAACTTTCTTATCCAAACTCTAATTGAGATAATTTAAGATGCTATATAAAGCTTAAGAAATGTTTTGAAATTTGTGTGCTTTAATTTTTTCTTAAAGAAGTAGAAAACATGACATTATTTATTTAATGAACATACCATAAGATACAACCATATCTCTGAACATGTTAAATTTTTCTCAAAAACTCAAAAGAAATAAATTTAAGAGTTCTTCCTAAGCTTTCTATAAAATCTTGAATTATCTTAATTGGAAGTCGAATGAAAAAGTTATATTCAATTAAGAAGTATTATCTAAATTAGATATTGAATTATTTAAATATAATTTAATTTTGTATATAATTAATAATATTTTGATTTAGTTCAACAAACTAATTCAATGTGATTTAAATTTATTAATTTTTAAATAAAAATTTTAGATCAAATAAATTATTGTTAATTATTTATTAATATTTTTCTTTTGTTTTATCTATTTTATTTCTTTCTCTTTGTTTTGTAAATTTCTAGTTAATCTATTTTTTTCTCTGTGATTTTTCGTAACACTTTCACTCACTTGACTATGTAATTCTTATTTTTTTTCTTTTATTTTTCACTATATCTCCACTCATCTCCACATATTTTGACTCTTTAACTCTTACATTAAAATTTTAAGTTACTATGAATCATTTACATAATTTTTTAATTTTATTATTTTTTTAATTTTATTTTATCTTATATAACATATAGAGATCATAAATAGTCATCACTGGTAAGCAATAATATGAGTTATAACCAAAAAAAAAGTTTGTACCAAATTTTGGTACCAATTAATACTGTCTCTTTTAGTTTGTACAGATCAGTAATAAAAATATTGTTCAAATATCGATCATATTTTTAATGTTAAAAAGATTTTTGGACTAAATCAAAAAAACTTAAAATTTCTCCTATATAAAATAATGATTACGTATACGTAAAAAGGAATATAATAAAATTGTCCACAATTTATTTAACAAATAATAAAAAAACAAATAAGAATGTATTAAATAAATTTTTATGCAATTAGAATTATGTAAAATGATTATAGATTGTATAACTAAATATATTAGTTTAACATAATGTAAATATATTTAATAAATATTTTAGAATGTATATATTTCATATTGAAAATGTATATACTTTTTCCTGCATAAATATAAAATATTATTATAGTAACTTTTCAAATATGTAAAAGATAACATTTGAAATTACACAAAAATTGTTATTGATAAGTAAGTAAGCGAACGAAACACCATTGAGTGAAAGTAGCAAAACACTAGCGATCCACTAGTGAGTGAGAGTCGTGAGAGATGTGGCGAGAGGCAACAATCTTTAGTGAGACTAGCAAAAGGGGATCTTCAAGGCAGGGAGGAAGACTTACACTGTAGATTAACTATAATTAATCTACAATGTCGTGAACAATAAATGAACGTGATTTTGGGAAGGCATTATGGAAGCCTCCTTATGAGGCAATAGGCTTCTCCCTTCTTCCTCAAATGTGACTTTCCCTTCTCTTCAGGAAACTCAAGATCTCTATCAGCAAAAGAGATTGAAAAACTAGAACATAGACACTCCAGCTAAAGGTAAAAAAATCCTAGAGAAATGTGGTGGCTACTAACTTTCCATGAAAGACTCCTAAGCATTTCAAAGCTACTACAACCGATGGTATTGTCATCCCTCCCCTTGAACTTCTTTAAGATGGAGTTAAACATTAGGGATGCACTTTTATGGGATTGTTTCCTCAACAAAAGGCCTACTTTTCCCTTGGATAAGATCTTACTAAAAGAGGAGGATACCTTCTTGCTCAAGTTCAATAAGGTGGATAGAATGAATAAGATTATGGAATATGGTCCTTGGCACATTGGAGGATAGTCTATGTTTGTTTACAAATGGTGTCTAGGTTTGGAACTTGACAGATCTAAGACTGAATTTATTCCTTTATGGATCAATTTTTAATAACATTACATTATAGTATTAGATCCTAGATGGATTGAGTTTGTAGGGAAACCTATTGCATTTGGTTCAGCCATAGCAAAACTTGAAAAAATATGCTATCCTAGGATGTGTTTGGAAGTTAGCTCCAAAATGGAGCCGCCTAATGCAATTTCAGTTATAAAGCTGAATGACATTGATGAATTAGTTAAAATAGGAGTGCAACTTAACTATTGCGAGAAACCTCAAATGGGAAACAAAACATGGAAGCCTATTAGGAGAAAGTTCATTTTAGTGAACTATTATGCACTTATGAGAATTGATGAGGCATCAACTAGTCAAATTGAGGTAGAAGTTGATTAAAATGATTAAGAAGAAGTAAAAAAGATGCACCTTCAGAATCTATGGTAGAACTAGATGCAGAATTGATTCCCTAAAAAGTACTTCTATATATGAATTCAAAACCTATTATTAAGGGCAAAGAACTAATAGAAGAGCATGATCTAGAAGCAGAGCCTGTTGAGGAAGATGATCAAGGCTATAGTCTTCCAAAAGAAGTAGAGATGGGGTTTCAAATGTCTCCAATTGTTAATAGAAGATCACGTAGAAAAAGGAGAAAACTTATAAGGGTGGATTCCTAATATATAACCTTTAGCTATTTTTTAATGGAATATAAAGGGATTGAATGAATTCTATAAAAAGTAGGCTGTTAAAGATTTAGTTCTTAAAAAGAAACCCATTTTGATAGGACTACTTGAGACAATAATTAAGGCTTACAAGTTTTAGGAGCTATGAAGTTCTTAGGAAGGGAATGGTCATTTGGTTGAAACCATGATGACCACTACAATGGTTGAATAGCTTTTGCATTTAACAAGAACAAAGTATAGAATGTGGTCCATAGAAACTTAGATCAATTTGTTCACCTATACTATAAACTGGAAAATCCTGGTTGTAAAGCTAGATACCTGGTTGTAAAGCGTTTCAATTCATGAGAAAACTCTAAATCCTAAGGAATAAACTAAAGGCTTTTATTAAGCTTGTCACAATAACCTTGTCTTAAAATTTGCAGAAATCATAAATTTGGAGAATTACAATGGATAACTTCTTAACACAATTCTCTTTTTCTGCAAAAGGCAAGAGTGTCTTAGCTTAGAGATGGTGAATTTAACACTAAATTCTTTCATAATTCTATCTTGGTAATAAGAAACAATAATAGAATTCATTCCTTGTTGGATAAGAATGGTATGTTGATTTCTAATATCTCTTCTATTGAGGACTTAGCTCTTAACTTTTACTCCAATCTGTTTGACTTTAGGCCAACTGGGAGGTGCAATATCTAAGATCTTATTGATCTAATTGGTCCCTCTTTACCTCAGGACTCTCTGGAGTGGATTCAAATGCTTGCTACTTATTAGGAAATAAGGAATGTCCTCTTTAGTCTCAGCCCTAGTAAGTCTCTAAGCCCTGATTGTTTGAATGCTTACTTCTTCCAATCTACTTAGTAGATCAGCGGTATGCAACTGATTAAAGTGATTCAAGAATTTTTAAATTCTAAGAAGCATCTGAAAGAAATCAATACAACCTATATTTGTTTTATTCCTGCTAATGTTATTTCTATCAATTATTCTTGTCCCATTTATTACTGTAACACTATTTACAAAGTGTTATTCAAATGCTAGCCAACATATTAAAGGTGCCACTTCAACATCTTATACACAAATCTCAAGGTGCTTTCATTTCTAGCAGAAGTATCTCTGACAATATTTTATTGGTTCAAAAGCTCATGAAGGAATGTAATGCTAACAAATGTATCAATAGTTATGCAATCAAAGTGGACTTCTCTAGGGCTTTTGATAACTTGAATTTGAACTTACTATTATATAATTAGAAATGGATTGGATTCCCTATGAAATTCATTCATTTGATTAAAGTTTTATCTTTACTTGCTCTTTCAGAGTAGTTATTAATGGTGTCCCAAACAGTAGGTTCAATGGCTCTAATGGGATAAGACAAGGTGAACCAATGTCACCTTGGAGATTCTTAACAAAATCATTGTGCAGAATATCTCTAATAATCCTGAGTTTAGATTTCACTACAAATGCTAGGATTTTTAGCTTTCTCATCTTAGTTTTGCAGACGACCTTGTGTTGTTTTGTGGGACTCATCACACTTCCATATATATTCTTCAAAAATATCTTCATAAATTCTGCAAAATATCTAGCCTTAGTGTTAACTTATTGAAAAGTAATATTTTACTTTTCTTGTGATGTTACCAATGTTGAAAGTTTAACGAATATATGTGAATTGAATGTTGGCAGCTTGCTTTTTCAACATCTTAGAGTCCCTGTTTTATTAAAGAAGTTTAAGTTCACTAACTACCTCCCTTTATTGGAGAATTTCAAAAGGAAAATCAATGCTTGGCATAATAGAGCACTCTCTTAAGCTGGTAGGGTTCATCTTATTGTATCTATTTTGACAAATCATCATACTTATTGTAGCTCACATCTATTCCTTCCAAAGAAGATTAATGAAGAAATGGAGAAATGCTTAAGGAACTTTCTTTACATTGGTCAATCTGACAATCCTAAGGGCTCTAAAGTTAAATAGGAGTTATGCTGGAAAAGCTTAAAGGGGGGCTAAGATTTGTCTCGATTAACTTGATACAAACAGTGCTAGTGCCAAAGAGGATATGGAGACTCTTCAATGATAAGGAAGCACTTTGGAGCAAGTGGACTAATGAATTATACTTGAAAGAATCCAACTTTTGGCATTTAAAGAAAAAGGAGTATTCTTGATCTTTTGTCCTTATGCTAAGGAAAAGAAAAACCATTTTTTCTTTTTTCAAAATACATACTAGTAATGGAGCACACACGTGGTTTGGTTTGATAATTGATACCCTCTTAGTCTATCTACAAGAAGTGAAATCTCATCCCTTATAACCAGAATTCCAACTCATGCTAGAGTCTCCAAAAATATTAATCAGTTTTCTTGGCTAGCCATTGAAAGAGGTATGGAAAAATTGCTTTCTTATCTTCCAACCTATTTACTTAACCACCTTTTGAAAGATAAAGTTGTCTGGATGTCTAAAAGCTATTAGACCCTATCTTCCTTATGTTCCTTGATATAACATTGTTTGGAAAGGATCATTGATCCTAAAGCCTCCTTCACCACATGGTTAGCTACTAGAGGTAGACTGAAAACAAAAGACATGGTTAAGATTTCAATCAATCATGTTTACTACCTTTGTAATTTGGTTACCTCTCATCTTTACTTTCAATGTGAATACTCTTCCTCCATTTGGGCTAGAATGTTTCATTATTTGAACTTGGATTATCCCTACAATAACTGAAATGAAATCTTAGTTTGGGTTGATAATCAATATAGAAGATTGAGGAAAGATGATATATGCTTAAGCCATTGTCTTATTGCATTGTATATTCCATTTGAAAGGAAAGGAAATCAAGGATTTTTCAGGAATTTAAATATGACAAATATGTTCTTGCTCATAGCGTGAGTTGTTGGCTCAGAGAAATTATAGTGGCTCATAACCTCACACAAAAATTGAGCTTTTCTCTTAGAAGAAGATGAAACTTAGATTAAATAGTTTTTGTCTCTAATTAGTCTCATGTCTTAACACGTTATGCTAATTTTGTTACATCCTTGGTACCTTTTGTCTCTTTAACAACTTTGTGTTGTATTAAGTTTCTAACTACCATTTAGGACTTATGAATGAAATTATTTTTCTAATAATATTTGAAATTAAATTTATTTATTATAAAAGCATATTTTTTACGTTGTATTATTCCTAATTTTGTATCTATATGAGTGTTAAATAATCTTTTTCTCATACTAATTTATGAGAAATATGTAAAAGATAATATTAATAAAAATAAAGAAATATTTGTTGTTCAAATTTATGTTGCTATGATTTCTTAAGCTATTATTGAAGTAAAGTAAAAAAATTATCTAATATAATATATTAAGGGATTGTCTTGCAATTTTATAAAATTGACAGATATTTTGTCTTCTCTAATTGTCAATTCCTTGTTCGATTGATGCTATAAATTGTTTTCTCAGGAAAGATACTTTTGTATTATATCATAACCAAATTCAATAACAAGTTCAGTATCCGGTAAGCTTCAAAGTATTTTTCCCGAGAAAACAAATTATAAAATTACAGTAATAACGCTGTATTATATCGTAACCAAATTCAATAACAAAGTTCCGTATCCGGTAAGCTTCAAAGTATCTTTCCTAGGAAAACAAATTACAGCATCAATCGAACAAAGAATTGACAATCTAGAGAAGACGACGTTCACCTACTCTAATTTATTGATCATTCTTGTCCTGTTCTCGGAGATTTGCTCGCGTGGAGATATCGCTAAATGGCCACTTGAGTACATGACTAAAATATTATTACATTGTTCCACGTTTGAAAATTACGAGGCTGCCTTTTGTACTTCTGGTTGTAGATGCGGTCGTCAAAACTACCAGTTATCTCTGCTTTCCAATATACTGCTATAGTTAACATCGTAAAACATTTGGACAAGCTTATTAATCCGATGTAGAAACAATTCCAGCCAATTAAATCGAACTATAGGCCCTGATGAACTAATGTTTATCAGAGTAAGAGTATTTGTAGTCTGTTACTTATATGCTCATGTTCAAGTCCTTGGTCTAACTTAATGCTGTTGTCCGGTTACCAAACCGTCAGAAAAGCCCGACGATATTAAAATTCAATTACACATCTTCCAAGATCATCAAGAATATATAACACATACATAAAGAGAAGTTGCAGAATATACAAACGAAGTATGGGGCAAAGAGAGTTCATAGAATTTAGAACACCCCACCATCCTTCACTTGGAACCAACAACTGGGGTGGTGCGTCACCCTTGTTAGCAAGAGACATACCCAACGAGTCGCTTGAACAAAAGTACTTGAGGCTCACAGGTGTTCTCAAACTCGACGAGATACATCGAATAGGGGGTGGTAATCACACCAATCATTTGGCTGATCAGGCTCGCACATCAGAATATGAATTTCCCTTCAAGCCTAGCCCCTACACATCTTTTGAAGTGCCTCAAACTCCTAGGCGTAGGACCAAGAGATTCTACGAAGTGCCATCCACACCAAGTAGCATCACGAAACGACTCATGTCCAAATGGACGTTCTCGCCAAGACGTCAGGCTATGTTGGGACCATCAAAAAGAAGATTATGGTTATTTCGCATCCCCAGAATGGACCCTAGAGGTAGGTGGCCTAATGGCTGGTGCTAGTTACACTGGACTTGTGCATGCCAAGTGAGCTTTGCTGTGAAAATCTTGCCATATTCTAAAAATAAGTACATATGTATCTGGTGGCGGAGTTCGCAAGTCTTCCACTTCCCTGTTAATCAGTGCTGCCACTGCTTTCAGTTTTGCATTGATCTATAGTTCTATCTGAATTATACCTCTTCAAAGATGAAGGTGTCTCTCATTATTTATTTTTCAAAATTTACTTGTTAACTTAACCAAAATTGCGCATAAATTGGTACTATTACCCTCTCTTCATGTTGATAACATAACGTGTGAAGGTTATTCTGCCCTAGTATGAACATGTACATTCTCTTCTCCTCGTGGTAAGGAGTTGAGGTAAGAGTCGTTGTTGAGAAAATAGATAAAAATAAAAGAATAGATACGCCTAGGTTCTTTAGAAAAGGGGCGAGTAATTCATTATTGAATAATTATGATAATAATTACGTTAAATTAAGTTTATAACAATATATTATATTTTAACATAATAAAGTCCAAATGTATCAGATGGCAGAGCTAGCTAGTCTCCCACTTCCCTGTTGATCGGCGTTCATGTTGTCGCGGTTTTGCATTAATTTATAGTTTATCCAGATTCATGTCTCTTCGACGATAAAGGTGTTTCCCATTATTTATTTTTCAAATTTTCCTTGTTAACCAAATTAGTGCATAAATTTGTAAAATACGATCTCTTTGTGTGATAAATGAAATATAATGTGTGGAGGTTATTCTGCCTTGACAGTTAGTATGAACATGTACATTATTTTTTCCTCGTGGCAAGGAGATGAGATGAGAGTCGCTGTTAAGAAATAGATTGTAAGAATAAAAATAATAAAAGAAAGAAAATAAAAATACAAGAAATTTTTAATGAATTTCCATTAATAAAATGTGTCTACATGTTTAGGAGCTAAGAGTAGTTGATTCACTATTAAATACTTATGACGAGAGTTACATAAGATTAAGGATGTGCTTGTTTAGTGGGTACGAAAAAAGGAGAATAGATATATAATGAAAGATTGAGTTTGGTAAGGGACTATGATTATAGATTCATTATTTTGATTACCTATTTTTGGGTAATACTCCATTCCTCTCATAATCTAGAGGAATGAGTATTATTATGTAAGGGTGTACTTGTTGCAATTAATTAAAATAGAACTAATTAAAATATAATTATTAATTAATTACAATATAATTAATTAAAATATTATTAATAATTAATTAACTACAGTATAATTAATTAAAATATAATTCATTCATTAATTAAAATATTATAATTAATTAATTAATTAAAATGTTATTATTATTATTTATTTATTAAAATATAATATAATAAATTAATTAGCTACAATATAATTAATTAAAATTAATTACAATATTTTAATTAATCAAAATATTGTAATTAATTAAATACAATATAATAAATTAAAATATAATAAATTTTTATTTTTCAATATTTTTTACAAACTAACCACTATCAAT